>OLKM01001151.1:119004-167098 GCA_900291075.1 Melanogrammus aeglefinus | reverse complement strand
TGAGGTTGGAGAATGGGTTGACTGGCCGCCAAAGTGTGTGTGTTGCTGTGTGTGGCTTGTGTGTGTGCTGTGTGTGTGTGTGTTGTGTGCTGGTGTGTGTGTGTCTGTGTGGTGTGTGTTTGTGTGCTTGTGGTGTGTGTGTGTGTGTGTGTGTGTCACACATCTATTGATTGTGCTATTTGATTAATTCCCCTGAACTCGATTGGCCACCTGTCTGTCCCTTTAACAGTATTAACTGTAATTACGGTACTCAGCTGTCCCTTCATTCCCAATGCGTTTTTGGTAACTACAACCACATGCTCGGCCCCAGATCCTCTATAGTCCCACATCAGGTTTCCTATCCCTTCTCCCATATCATGAGCTGTTTTGGGATAAAAGTGTGTGTCTTCATGAATTTTCGAGCTCACACAATTCCCTCTCTAAATAAAGGCCGCTGTCACAGCAACTCAAACGCGGGAAAGAGGCGACTTTCCAAAGGCCATTTTGAGAATAAACACTTAGTTTAGGTTGGAGGTTATCCCGCCTCAGGATAATGCATCACTTAATTCATCACTCAAGGGACAATGGGGGTAGAGTTTAGATTCCCTGCCCGAGCCCCGACCCGACCCTCGGGCCAATATTTCCCATATCCTCGGGCCGGGCCGGGCCTTTGATAGAGCGTTTTTTTGTTAATTTGTTTTTTTAAATCATGGCTTTATTGGCCTAATCTGAGGAGAAATCTATGCCATAAACTGAAATATTATAGGCCTTTATTTCATTGGGTCTTCTCAATGCCGTGGAGCGCTCCGTTCACTTCACGTAGCACTCCGGTAACTTGTCAACCCCGGCGTCTTCCGTTGCTAAGCGACGTCAACGTCTTTGCGAACAAATTATTTCTCTGCTGATCAACACTACGAATGCTGCTAACGAATAAATTGTGAAAAGACATGTGAACTTCACCATGTGAAGTTATTTTATTCGTTTTGTGAAGTAGCCGTGTAATAAGCGGGATAATGTAGAACCTCGCCGGTCATTATCGAAATGACCGGCGTTCTATACATTATCCCTTACATATATAATAATAATAATAATAATAATAAATTTTATTTATAATGCACTTTATATTCAAGAATCTCAAAGTGCTTCAGAGAAAAAATTACCAAAAAAATTTAGATAGGAGCGACGAAAATATCTATTAAAAGGGGAACCTCAAGAAGTTTAGCTAAATGCTCTTTTAAAGAGATGTGGGTTTTGAGTTCCCGTTCCGTTAAAAAAAGAGCTGTAGTCTGTGGAGCCCTCAAGTGGGTCAGGGAGGGCGTTCCATAGTCTAGGGGCAGCAGCAGAAAAGGCCTGATTCCACCCATGGTGCCACAGCTTCGTGTATGTCGGTTTTGGAGGGTGTGAGTGGGCATTCCTGACGGAGTTGTACCGTGAGTTTGTGCGGCGGAGTGAGGAGTTTCCTGAAGTAGAGGGGGGCAGTCCGTGAAGGCACTGGTGGGTGAGGAGGAAGACCTGTGTACTCAATTCTGAGTGAGGACAGGGAGCCAGTGCAGTGATTTCAGGATGGGGGTTGATGTGGTCATGCTTGCGGCACACCCTCATCAGGACCACTGGCAGCACTGTTTTGAATGTATTTGGACCGCCTCTGGATGCTCTTAGCCAGGGATCCCAATGAGGTGATGAGTGTAGCATTGCAGTAGTCCCCAACCTGGAGGAGACAAAGGCATGGACTGACGAGCTTTCTCTGCATCAGCCAGGGTGAGTGATTGGCGGAGTTTGGGCGATGATCCTGAGGTGGTGTATAAAGCTGTCTTACAGAGGTGTGTTTGGATGTGGGTGTCAAAATTAAGTTGTGGGTCCATTTTAACACCGAGGTTGGTGAACGGATGTGGAAAGGGGGATGTTTTTGCCAGAGAAGGTGATATTGGTGATGGTTGGGGGAGCGGAGCTATGTGGCTTGCGTGCCAACAAGGATGGCTTCCGTTTTATGGCTGTTAAGTTGTAGGAAGTTGAGGCTTCATCCACACCTCTATCTCCTCGAGGGCAGGTGGTCAGTGTGGATGTTGGCAGAGGGGCAGAAGAGAGTGGGGGCTGTTGTCCTGATGTAGAGCTGTGTATTCATCAGCATAGCAGTCGTAAGACAAGCCATGCCTGCTAATGACACTACCCAGGGGAGGCATGTACAGTGAGAAACAGTTGTGGGGCCCAACACCGAGCCCTGGGGGACACACCGCAGGTGACGTTGTTGGTGTGTGATTTTGCTTTGCCCAGGGCAACGTGCTCAGTTCTGTCAGTGAGGTACATGAGGTGAACCCAGTTCTTTAACATTTCCTGATAGTCCAATGAGTGTATTGCAGGCGGTGAAGGAGAATATTGTGGTCAACTGTATCAAAAAGCAGCCTGTTTAAGTTCCAGCGAGGATGATGGGAGAGATGGGGAGCCGGTGTTCCTTGCTGCCATCAGGAGGTCATTTTGTGACCCTGACCAAGGCTGTTTCTGTACTGTGGCCATAGCGGAACCCAGACTGGGAATTTTTCAAACAAGTGATGTTGTTTATGAGGTGATCCTGGAGTTGTGCTGCAACTGTTTTTCCAGAACTTTTGACAGAAATGGGGAAGATTTGAGATGGGCCTGTAGTTGGAGAGGACTTCTGGATCAAGGGTAGGTTTTTTTAATGTTGGTCTGATGACAGCAGTTTTTAATGCAGATGGGATATGGCCGGCCAGGAGGGAGTGGTTAATGATATTGGTTGATGAGTGGAGAGACAGCAGAGATGTTGGCCTTCAGCAGAGCTGTAGGGAAGGGGTCTAGTGCACAGGTGGATGGCTTCATTTTCCTGATGACGTCCTCCACCTCTTCCTTTGTGATGCTGGGAGAAGAGCAGAGGGGTCTGGACAGAGTCAATCGGTGGGTCAGCAGTTTGAAGGGGCAGGGCAGTAGTGATGGAGAGGTGTGAGCGGATGTTATTCACTTTTTGTTTAAAAAAGTTGATGTGCATGTTGCACCTCTCCGTGGTGACATCAGATTGGGATGGTAAAGGGGGTTTGAGAAGGTGATGGACAGTTGAAAAGAGCTGTTTGGAGTTACCAGGGCTATTGTTGATTATTGCGGAATAGAACCTGGACCGTGCATTATTCAGGGCTTCAGCATATGCCCTCCTGTGTTCCCTGTATGCCTGTTTGTGAACGGTCAGATCAGAGGCCTTGAGTCGCCGCTCAAGGACACGCCCAGCAGCCTTCATTGTACGTAGTTCACTGGTGTACCAGGGTGCAGAGCGCGAGAGAAGGAGACTGACCTCGATGTTAAGGGGGCGTGGAGAATCCAGGGAGATCTGCCTCAGGGACTGGTTGTATAAGTCCACTGAAGTCAGCAACAGAGAGGGAGTCAGTTGAGCCAGAGGAGAGATGTTATGAAGGTCCAGGGGCCAGGGCATCCATGTTGATATTTTTCACATTCCTGAATGTGGATCTGCCGCTTTTGGTTTTTGGTGTGGGAGGAAGGAAAAGGGAGCGCTCCATTTGACACAACTCTGTTGATCCGAGACGCCAAGAATCATAGACCTGTAGGTTGCTGATGGGGGCGGAGTTTGAGATGACCAGGTCAATTGTGTGTCCTCTGGAGTGTGTGGGGGCATCAACATGTTTGGTTGTAGGTTGAGGGAGTCTAGCAGCTGAAGAAAAATCAGCAGCGGGCTGGCATGAGGGGGTGTCAACATGAATATTTAAATCACCCAGAATGATGGTATTGGCAGAGGTAGTACAGAGTGTTGTGAGGAGATCAGACATTTCCGGGATGAAAGCAGAGTTGGGTTTAGGGGGCCTGTATATGAGTAGAACAGTCATGGGATGGGGGGGCTTGCATGTGAATGCAAGACATTCAAAAGAGGAAGTTGTAGGCAGCACCATGGGGGACAACTCCAGGTCCTGTTTGTGGATGACAGCTAGGCCACCACCGCGTCCAGTTCTGCGGGCTGCCTCCAAGTAACTGTAGCCTGGGGGACAGGCTTTCGTTAAGGGGCAGAGTAAACCTTCTGGGCTGGTGCCAGGTTTTCTGTTAGACACATGAAGTCAAGTCCTTTTTCCCTGATATGCTCTTCAATCAAGCTGGATTTATTATTCAAGGATTGAGTGTTGAAAAGTTCAAATTTAACCAGTGACTTTGGAGTTATTTCTCTGTACTGGTCGCAGAGCCTTTAAAATCCACTCCGCGCAGGTTGGAATCCCACTCCATGAAAATCTATCTAGCCGGGAGTGCGGGGATCTCGCGATGTTACGTCTTTTGCCCTCAGGCCGTCTCTGCGGACCTAATGGATGTTGATGAAGCCGGCGAGGCTGTGACCATAAATTAAAGTTTCTCCCTCTGAGCCTCTGTGGGATATATCGAGGTCTACGCAAATAGTCCTAGCTGCTTAATGGTGGAAATACAGGGTGGGATGGAGCGATTGTTGTACTTCAGCAGCTTGTGGGGCGAAGTACGTCAACATCGAACCTGATGTTGAGTGATGGTTTTGCCTGTTAGCAGCTAGGTAGACGGACCCGACGCATCTGGGGGAAAGAGCTGGGAGGCAGTGCAGCAAAAATCCACGAGACAGTAGAGACAGCTTAGCAGGTTGACCAGGGCATATTCCTCACCAGTATCGCCGAAAAAAAAAAAAAAAACGCCAGCAGTGACCAGGAAAATGTCACATCGGCTACTTGTTTTAGCCGTTGTTTTTAGCCGTTACTAGGGAAACCAAAATAACAAGTGAGCTACACGGCTCTTCACAATAACACAATAACACTGGAACAACTAAAGACAGTCCATAAGCTTGCTTTTCGTCGCTAATGTAGCTTGCAGGGAACCAAGTAGAGATAATATGTCAACAAAAAAAATCACTTTTTAAGTAAAATTGGCCAAAATTGGCCCAAAAATTGCTTGGAAAAGCGGCGAACAGACAGCGCCAGCGTCCTCTCCGTTTGTTGCCTCGGCAACATCTCCATCTACATCTATATAGCAGTGTAGGCCTAAGTAACAAATGTGTACAAAGTTACACATGTATTAAAAATGTCAGGTTGAAATCGGGGTCATAATTACAGTTGATGTGCCGGGCCGGGCTCGGACAGAACGTGCACGCGGGGTCGGGCTTGATTTTCTGGGCCCGATCTAAGCTCTACATTAGGTGTGTGTGTGTGTGTGTGTGTGTGTGTGTGTGTGTGTGTGTGTGTGTGTGTGTGTGTGTGTGTGTGTGTGTGTGTGTGTGTGTGTGTGTGTGTGTGTGTGTGTGTGTGTGTGTGTGTGTGTGTTGTGTGTGTGTGTGTCCATTCCATCAGAGCTGTATATCTGCAGCTTTTAACCTTTGCTTGCTCGCAATAGAGTATTCCCTATTCAGCAGGCCTTCAGACTAGTTATTCATTATATCATGATGTTGTGCCAATATGCGTAACTGGAATTCATTATCGGCTGAATATTCAGAATTTCCGGTCATGGAGGCTGTATCAATATTAAAAGATCTACTTCATGACGTTCTGTAACAAACACGTCAATCATTACTTCCACCAGGTGTTCCTCATGTACTCAAGGATACGTGTGGGCGATGCTGTGTATGTGTGTGCACGTGTATCAGCATGGTAATGGCTAGTATTGAGTAGTGCTGCATCATGCGCTGCTACACCATTTAGACTAATCATACAGGGATTGGGCATACAGTGCCATCATCTGATGGCACTAGGCTAGATTGTGTATCAGGTTGGTTTTTCTTCTTCAGTTTCATAGGTAGTCTTTTCACAGGATAGGTCTTTTATGGGGCATTCACTATGCTTACCTGATCAATTGATTCCCTGTCCTTGCTTTCCCAAAATGTAGTGTAATAAAGCAGTTTCACAATATCATTCTGTTTAGGCCTAGACGCACACTGTAAACGAATGTATCTTTTTTCAGTTCACTGAATGGTTTGTTAATTTTTTTGCACTTCTCAACAGTCCATCAGTAGTAAACAACTTTTTTTTAAAAAGGTGTAACAATCAAACCATCATTTATAAGAAGAGTATCTAACTGATTTATTATTGGTGTCTGAAACGAGCAATTTCTTCACACTTGCTCTCCCGCCAAGGTTTAGTTTACAAGATTTGGAGGAACTAGTGCTGTACCTTGGTCACAAATGCAGGCCAAAACTATTAGTTCTTTCTACAGCAAATCAACCACGAGCATAACTCACTTGGTATTCCTCATATGGTTTGTTTCCTGCATAGTAGCATTGCATGCCAAAGCCTTCCCCTCACTCTGTGAAAGGCCAGTGGGATCTGAACCAGCAACTAAACGAGCCGCACTATTAAATGTAGCGTTAAAAGCAAAGGCTGCAGAGTGGGGGGGCCTAAAACCAAGGTGGCGGGGGCGGCTGTGTTTATCCTGGCAGGGACGGAGACGAGGGTCCTCGTGCTGCTCTCGCTGGGTGTGTATTTTGATAAACTGCTCGGGTAGGCCTCCGGGGGAGCAAGATGCTCCGTGCTGGCTCCGAGAGGAGAGGGCTGCTCCCTCTGAAGCCAAGCGCCGAGACTCGGGAAGGGGGGGAGGGGCCCACGCCAAACATTCTCTTCCAAGTGATTTTATCGAAGGAGATACTTCTGCCTTTGGCCCGTTCCCTCCCACCAGGGACAATAGCGCATGTTTACACTTTGAACTCGTAATGGAAGGTAAAGCACGACTCTCCTGACCGTGGCAGTCTCCGGCCTTGTTTTGTTATAGCTGAAAATAGGATCTTCCTCGGCTGTAGCTCACGCGTCAGTTAAAGATTTAAAAAAAAAAAAAAAAGTATAAAAAAGAATATTGGTGTTTTGGCAAGTGCACCTTTTGGCTTTCGGGATGTCAGACAATGGGCAACTGAACTGTGGGCGGCTGACTCCGATATGTGCTGATTTGCAGAAGTACCCACCTGTGTGGAACTTCCAGGCAAATAACAGATGGAGGGAGCTGTGGGAGGCCTCGGTTGAGCTGTGAACTCAAAGCCCACAGAGATGTGTGGAGTGGAGAGCAGCGAGCATATTTTGAGTACAGTTTGACTGTGCGTCTGGCACGCGAGGCCTGCCTTAATGACACTAAAGATTCAGACATGATTTATAAACCTCTTTTTCCAAATGGTGCTTTTAATTATTTTCTATTTTTAATGATATATTTCTGGAAAACCGAAGAATCGTAATGTTGTGCAATGTGAAACTTGTCTCCTGTAAGACGCAGGTGAATGCCGTGGCAGGAAGCGTTTGTTTATGAATTCAGTCATGTGAATGCTTATTCAAGTCCATCCTTGCTGGTATATGCACTGACAACCTGCCCTCAAACGAACAGAAGGCACTTCACAATCATGGATTGGCACTTTACTTGGTGTTTTTTCTGTTCCTAATCATAATAATGCCTGGCATAATAATGAAAATAGCCATTACATATTGGTTTACTAACGGTACACCTTTTTCATTACATGTGCATATGTGTAGTAAGGAATGATTGTTGGGTTTTAGTCTTTAATTTAGTTTCATCTTTTTAATTGGCAAACATATTTGAATGGCTTGTGTTGATTTTAAAGCTGCTTTTCAGATTCTAAAGGCTGTTGGCGATGTCATTAGATGAAATCCTCAGGAAAGAGGGTGCTTTACTTGCTCAGTGATTTCTAATGAGATGCAACTAGGTTTTCATAACATTCAAATCTTAATTTCATCAAACTTCACAAAGCTATTCTTAATGACCTAACTACTGTCATTGTGTAAAATACGGTAAATGTAAATTGCTGTCCACTTGCAATCAAAATAAAGCTTTTTCATTGCTTGCTTGCATACGCATAAGTCCAGTGGAATGTTGTCCTTGGCATTTTATGGGGTGTTGTGATTATTAAAAGTTGTGTTTCAGGGTATCCCTGCCTAGTGTTTACCAAAAGCCTCCTGTTCAGATTGCCCATTGTAAACCATGTTTTTAATATTAATTGCTTTCATGCAATGCAAGATTGTTATTTCAAGGCTGGTGGCACACAAACTTAAATCTGGGCGAACGGCCGTTTCCCTTTCCTTGCCTCATATTTGTTTTTTCGCCCAATCATGGTGCTGGAGGCAAGGATTGGTTAGCGAGTAATTGGCTAACACAAACTGGGCCAGCCGTGATAAACTGTTATGAAGTGTCTTGAATCAAGACATCGTAGACTGGCCAGTGTAGAAATTCAGATGGCAACAGAGTCAACAAAGTTTACACAGTCAAATCCCCTTCAGTTTCAGACACCGTCTTCAGTAGATCTCTAATGAAAGGGAAACATGGCGTCACTCTGCCCCTTGCAGCTTTTGGTATACACCTCCCTCCTCCCTCCCCAGTTCTGGTGTAAGGTAGGACTGGTGGACCTTAGATTAGGTTGTATTTGACACTCCAGGATGGATATTTTCATGCTTTACAGATGTGCATTACCTGTGAATTAATAAGAATAAATTATATATATTTATGCTTCATGATATAGACAGGACGGATGTGTGATTTGTGCTCAATTCAATCTAGTGATGACCTTGTGCCCCAAGTTTCTTTACTTTTTGACCACTGACTGAATATAGACTACCAGTGAGACAGGAGAGGATGATTGTTTGTTGGCTGTAGCATATTCCATTTTTCACCCGTCAATCTGAAGGCACGGATATTTGTATTGACAATTTTTTTTATTATAGAAAGACCCTTTAACTTGCTGTGGTTGAAATGTGAAAATGCCATCAGTTGTACTGCTTTGATTGAACATCAACTTGGAGACAATGATCCTAGCTGGCAGATAAACATTTTCATCAAACTGTCGCTCTGGATGATGGAGAATAATGTTAATGTTGAACCCTGCTGCAGAGGGCGTTAGGAAATGCTTACTTGGCAACTCGAGCAGGAAATGAAATGTGCCCTTTTAGTGTTTTGTCTGATTAAAAAAGCAAACTCTGGTATATAAATATTGATCTCTGCATCCCACATACAGAAATTATACTTATGAACATAGCCTATATTAGGTTATGTATTCCAAACTGAGCTTGTAAGGATTTTCTCTCTATACCTCAATTTAATATGCTTTCCTATCAAATATAAATGCTTATAGGCCTATGTGTAGGGCTCATCTTTTTAATTGGTCTGAACTGCAGCTGTTATATAGCAATAGCAGGTTATAGAACTGAAATCTGACCAAAGATCCATTTTTTGCATTATTGCATCAACTCGTAGATGAAGTCTGCCATATGCACATTCTAGAAGAAAATCTTACTGTTGCCAAATTAAAATGTTGTCTGTGGGAGGCAGTGGGGCTTCTGAAATCATTAAACGTTGGGAAGTAGCATAGTGCAAAACATTTATTTTATATCCGCAGTACAGTAGTGGTTATTTATGGTCTTTTTTTTTTTTCATTTAGTCCTAAATGTGTCTCTCCACATATACCCCCAGTCAAATATTGTACTTTAGGGAAAAGCCTTTTTAAAATCTGATGCCAGCTAATTCCCCCATAGGCAATCAAACTGAATAAACGCTATGTAAATGCTTCTACCCAAACAAAGACTGGCATTTGTCTTTCAATCATACAGAAGTGAATTTTTAAAAACCAATTCCAATGTCAGGCTGTTGCCAGTGGCAACGTTTTCTTTCTTGTTTGCGCTTTTGTACTTAAAGGAGTGGGTTGCAGCTATTCATGAGTGTATACACCTCCCATTACCCGTAATACTGAACAATTTAAAGCTAGGATATCGAGGGTGCCTAAAGCAATATGCTCTAACCAGAAAGCTAATGTTGTTGCATTTCTCTGCGAGTCTTACTTCACTGGAGGCAGGTCGGTGTGGCTGACCCACTCAGGGGAAATACACAAACTGGAGGCATTTTGTGTTTAAAGGACGTGTCAGACTGACATCTTTGACTCCTTTATCAAGACCTAATGAATGTTTGCTTGCTTTTCTGAATGCCGTTTTAATTTGTACCCTTTTGACTCAAATACGTGTCACACAACTGTTGCTGGTTAGTGCACAATGCACTTGTGTCTAAAAGGCAACCACGGGGCAGTGAGAATTCACGCTTTTGCCCATTTTAGATTCATCATTAGGTTGAGCTGTATTTTCGTTATTCAGAGTACAGGTAAAAAGCCGACTGAATGCAGTAAGCATCAAACCAGGAGTGCAAATGTATTTGCAGATGTACAGGAAGGAGCTGCAGCAATACTTAAGCAAAGTAATACTATATTTTACAATATGTACTGTGATGCATAGTGTTGCAGGAAACAATCCAATTGTAAACTGTGTTCCTTCTCATTGTAATCCTTATGAGCAAAGACTTGGCTGTTTCTAATTGGTGGTGCATCTTTTCAGGAAGCCGCCCCATCCAGGGTTTTCCACGGCTCTCTATAAGCGAAACATAGCTAAATGACCTATCGCCCGTATTGTATGTAATGATCTACAATCAATTTAACAAAACAAATAGGCTACTATTCGGGTCAAATAAAATAGGCAAATATGATATACTGTAATATAATGTAAATATTACCATGCATCAAACAGGTGGCGGTTTCCATGGATATGCAGAGCTGTTGACTATGCAGGCATTCGAATCACACGTATCAATTATCGTCAAACAATGAGGTTTCTATAGATAGACAATTTAGAAGTGTAGGTTTCATTAGATGATTAAATACAGTCCTTTTGGGTGCAACATTAAGGCATACAGTTCATTGTAATTATCTAAATTACGCAGCTGCTTAATCATAACATGAAGAGTATAAACTGAGCATGTTGAGAGGTAATTAGCTTTGCCTTATAACACCCCAGAGTGATTTATTTATATTTTACCAAAAGGTAAATTTCATGAAAAAATATATAAATGTACACTTTAACGGTATAAAAATATAAAACTGCGTAACAGAATGTATATAATACATGCTTGTGCTTTTAATCGCTGAAATAAGCAAACTTTGTAGCTACTGTATTGAGCAGCATGTTGTTTGGTTAGCAGCCTAGTTTATTATTTTAATTCGTTATATTCTTACTGACATGCCTTGTTGACAACACTAATCACTTACATTTAGAGCAAATAACTTGCATTAGATCAAATTAAACTTGGCAAGAACAGGATTAGAAATTTTCCCAAAAAAAATCTTAGGGGTACCGGGATCACAAGTTTTTAGCAACTGCTTCTGGGATCCGCGGGCACATGTCACCCATGTGCTGCGATGACTCAATATCGACGAATCTGATTGCCTTGCATAAGGTGCCATTTATGTAACGGCGGCTTCATTGGCAGAAACATCACAAAGCAAAAATGATGTTTGTTTTGCTTTGACCCAGAAGTTGCAATGCACAATTATATGGTCTGTGGTTTTTAAGGGATACTGTACATTTTGGTCTGACAGTTTTTCCCAGATCCAGATGAGTTTTAAATCCAAAATCATCATCTTGTGTCGAGAGCGAGAGTTTGCTGGGTTAGCATTAGGTGATTAGGTGAGCAGCCATCCAGCATTAGATACTACTACTACTGAAAGCAAGAGTGCCAGTAACAACGCAACAAGATTGTAGTTTGTCTACAAATGCTGATATTCCCGCCCCATTTCCAGAGCTGTGATTACTGGGCTACCGGGGGTGGGCCTCAGACAGATAACCCCCCGCGCAGACCACCCAGCCAGGACCAGCTCATAATAAAACTCTACGCCAGTGGCCACATTTAAGAGGAAGCACTCTCTTCCCTCCCTCCACTCAACTTTTCATGTGGGGAAACCCTGCCAACTACTTCACTAATTGCGTTCATAATGCTTGTTGTCCCTGCCTGGGGGCCAGATTTTCTTCTATTGACTGAAAATGTACTAATGCTCTGAATTGTCCTGCTGAACATGAAGTGTGACTAAGGGGAACCGTTGTGAAACGTACCTCTCCTCCGGCCGTAACCGAGCTGCACACAGCCACCGTGTGGAGAAAGTGGCCTGTTTCCCCTTCTCAGCCAACGCGATCGCCGCCGCCGCCGCCCCTTTCAGCTGCTGCTGTTTCTATCTTTGGTTGTTCTAACGCCGTGTTTTCTGTTTTTGTGTCCACATTTGCAGACGGCAACTCCAAACTAACATGGCAGTCAGACTGTGCGACGTGGCTTCCCTGCTTAGGAGTGGTTCGTGGGCGGCCGAGCCGTGGACCGGGGTGAGTGGTTCTCCTCCTCCTCCTGAATACGCTCAGCCACGTCGTCTCCGTGCCATACCCATCATCTCCCTAGCCGTCACTGGCCACCCTCACAACGGGACGAATACTGTGTTTTTGGCTTCTTGTTTCTAGCTTTGATGGAAAGCCGCTGAAGCCTTATCGTTAAGTGACGTGTTGGTGTGGTTTTAAAATGACCGCGACTGACTGACATCGACGTGGTAACTCCCTGGGCATTGCCAATGCACACAAGAACAAAAAATTGGCCTTGTCAAAATGTGAATGGCTGAGCATAATGTGGACAGGGTGTGTGGTTGTTCATGCATGAATTCTGTGCAAATTGCTGGCCGCGTTCTGAAAGCACGACTCTTCTCACTGGCTTAAACGGCTTGGTTTTGAATAATATTACTATGTTGTTGTTTTCTGATGCAGAGAGGTGGAGGGGTTGGTTTATTAGAACTGATGACTGACTACAAATGTAAAAAATTTGGGATGATAAAAAATCCTTATAAATAAAACTAAACTTTATCTGACAGATCGTTGGCAAAGCCTTCCTCTGCCTCTTGAACACATTTATCCCGTCGCTGCGCTGACATTTTTCTTTTCAAGTGAAACGACAATTTCATGTTCATTATTACTTTAACTTGTGGGAGGGACAATCGTTTGCTCTGCCAAAAATAAAACAACTGCATTCGGATCAGTACCAATTATGCTCTTGAGAAATGCCTCAATATTGCACCCGGCATTGTCTAAAAAGCATTCATTAATTTTGCTTCCCAAGTTCCACAGTTTTGGAGTTCCGAAAGTCCAAAAGGATGTGCCAGAAGAGTGTGTACTGCTCTAGTTAATCATAATATTTACAACACACGGGAAGAAAACACACGGAAATGACCTGAATTAGTGTTTAGTAACACATTTCCGGTAGCATTGGGTTTATTCCTGTGCTCATTAAAACGCCACTCGACCGTGAAAGAAAATAAATCCTTTTTCGACTGTTCCTGCCTCTTTGAGTCCTGTGCTTACTCCAAGTGCCTTTTCCTCTTTTTAATTACCATGCGGCTCTGACTCTGAATTTCTTGTGTCTCTTTAGCAGGTAATTGCTGCCATGGAAACACAGCTGTCCAACGGGCCGACGTGCAACAACACGAGCAACGGTCCCTCCACCATCTCAAACAACTGCTCCTCCCCTGTGGAGTCGGGGAGCATAGAGGACAGTAAAACCAACTTGATAGTCAACTATCTGCCTCAGAACATGACCCAGGAAGAGCTCAAGAGTCTGTTTGGTAGCATCGGGGAGATTGAGTCTTGTAAACTTGTTCGAGACAAAATAACAGGTAATGAGAAATAACACGTTTTTTTCTGTGTCCTTATGTGTGTGCGTGTGTGTGCTTCAGTGTGTGTGTTTGTGTTTTATTTATTGACAAAGTTACTTAAATTCATCTTTTTCCTCACCAACACTAATGGACACATTAAGTCTGTCCGGCCTTGCCAGTGATTTTTGTACGTGAATTGCAATTAATTACCCGGTCGTATATGGATTCCTGTCGATGCATTACAATGGTTGGTGGCTGACGTACGTGTGTGGGGCCCGATATGAAGGAGAATAACTTCAGAGGCAGCCCTGCAGCTGCCTGCTGACAAGCCTCTGTGCTGTGCGTCGTCAGGGGTGGACTGAGGCCTCTAGATATATATAAAATGTGAGCCTTTTTAAATAGTGCTTGCAGTAGTGGTCAAGGATGTTTAGGCTCATTATGGCTGGCTTATAAGTCTGCCTGGTCCTCTGGGACTAAGTGTATCCAGCCCTTTTAGTGAGAATAAGACTGAATTGCCACAGAGTTATACTGTTTATGAATGTGAGGTACATTTGTAAACCATGGAGGATTTATTTCCAAAGAGAGGTCTATTGGAATATAAATTAGAATTTTATACTGCTGTTGAATGAGTGCAGCCGACTCTGGCCGCAAGCGCCTGGATTCCCAATATTAACGTTAGATATTCCACTGTCCCTCTCATCTGAGCCTTTTGTGGCGACAGAGATTGTGGACCTCTAGGACCAGAGTGCTGTGTCTCAGCTGCTTCTCATCATCCACTACAGTTGTGCTGAATGTATTCTCTCTAAATAGTAAAGAGTGTTCGTTAAAGTGTACCCATTACTGATGCTGCAGAAACTGGACTGGTCTGTCTTTTGTAGTGTAACTATAAATGGTAGCCTTAGGATGAGGAAAGTGTTTACGGTTTTACTGAATGTAATCTCATTCACTTTAGCTTCTTGGTCGTTGGAACATGAGGTGAGGGGGGGGTATTCAGTTGGTTGCAATCTGCAACACAACCCCTAGATGTCACTAAATCCTACACACGCTACCTTTTTAAATACATCTTTAGGCCATGAATGGTAAAAGTACTTAACAATGCATTAATGTTGTCGGACACGATGTGTATTTCATTCGACAATCAAGTCTAATAAAAAGGCAAAGGATAGCACAACAAATGATACATTTTAAGATATTCAATTATACAATTTGATATCGTGCTATCGTGCAGCGGTTGTCTCGATTTCTGACACCTGGGTAATTCTAAAAGACGAGCAGACAAAATATTTTGGTTACTCAAATAGAAATGTTAAAGTAGACACTTTTGAGATGTGTGCTTATAGGCTGCTAGCTGGAAAATCTTTCAATGAATATATTTGAAATTGGAAGTCCTGCTGTGAACTGTAAAGCTGGCAGCGTTTTCTTATTTTTCACCACTGTCAAAATATATTATAAGGCAGAAGTTGGTTCGCAAAGACTTCTGTATACTTTCTACATAGTGTCCTGATTACAATTTTCCTGCGCCATCAGATTAAATCATAGTTGCATGTTTCCGCTTTTCCTTATTTGACTTAAAAATTAACATGAATGTGGGGGGCTGAGAAGAAGCCAGATATTTAAACACATCTTACCCGTCTTCACTACTGCTGTGTGACAGACAGTCGACCAGTCATTTTGCAGAGCCTTTGGGGCGCATTACGCGCGGATGGTGCCTGGCTTCAGTCTCAATACTGCACAACACGCATTATAACCCCTCCTCCAGCTCAGCCGCCTTGTTTCTCCTACCCCCACTCGCCCGCCCCTGTGGCAGTGTGTTAAATCCAGCCTGCATGGGCGCTGGTGTCATGTCTGATAAGTAATCAGCCGAGTACGAGCTGCGTGTCTTGCTCTTGAATCCTCGAAGGCTCCTCTGCTTCCTATTGGACGGGAGACTGCAGGCCTACGGTGTCACCCCTTGCTGTGTGCATCCTCCTCCTCACCAAGACGTCCCTCCAGGTCTCTCGACGTTCCCGCTACGAGAAGGGGCTCGGGTCTTGATTGCTCTGAAGGGCATGTGCTTTTTTTGCAGTAATGCAGTGATTGGCCCACTTCTCAGCTCCCGGCATTATATGGAGATACACACGTACGCACGCACAGAAGAGGCTGGCTGGAGTGTGACGTGGCCAAAGGCAACATGTTCATCACTCCCCGTCCTCCCTGAGATGGAAATGTAGTGGGTGTGGTGACACAATGAGAACAGAGACTGGTGGTAATATCCCAGTGGTGTTCCTCTATACTGAGCATTACAGTATATGCTAGTATTCCTACCACTACCGGTCTTGCAGTCATACGTTGATGACCACATGGATTTATATTCTGAGTAATGAATAGGATGATTGAAGTGCAGTCAACGATCTAAGGCGTGTTGATTTGTGGGTGGTGACAATAAGGAAACTAATATAAATCGGACTTGAATGGAGCAAATGCATTTGTCGGGTAATATCCGCAATAGCTGAAAAAGCGATGTATAGAATACAAATGGGGAAGGAATTCTCAGCGGCCTATAATTGTACATTTCTGATCGAAGCCCTCACTGTGGCATGTTGCGGTCGGTGAACCACGACAGGGCTTTCAGAGCACATGCTATGTTAGCGAAAACACTGTCTTGGTTCAGAAGACAACGCTGTATACGGCGTCTTCGCTTCTCCCTTTGTCCTAATTTGCTGCAACCATCCGTGCGGCTGAACTCGTCCAGCGGGGCGTGCGTGTGTGTGTGTTACACCATGCCTGTCTGAGTTTTGATTCGGTTCTGGGAAAAGAAATGTTGGAATTCCTCTTCAATGACAGAAATACACGCTCTATTCATTTGTGTCTGCTGGTAGTACAATTACCCGTCATGGACCACCGTTTTTATCGAACCAGGAGAGACATTTGCTCCAAATAACCTCCTCTACGCTATTACCAGGAAGCTGTGCTTTTTATATTCAGGCTACCTCACTTCTCCTTCACTGTCAGTCATACACAATGCTGATTTTACTTTCTTCTATCTTTCCTTTGCAGGGCAAAGTCTCGGCTATGGATTTGTGAATTACGTGGATCCGAAAGATGCAGAAAAAGCCATCAATACCTTAAACGGCCTGAGACTTCAAACTAAAACCATCAAGGTAAGGCTACATAGCGCCATGGATCTGTTTACGCGTTTCTTAATGCGTGAACCACAATGGGCCTCTTACGCCACAGACATTTGATTCCCTGTCAACATCCAGCAGTGCTCTCATTCAATCGTCCGCAGAGCAGCGTTCGAGAGATGCCTCGCTCCCCGTCGATGCCTAGCAGCCTATTGTTAATCTGGGCACAGCCCGGCTCGCCACGGCGGCCTCAACTAGAGCAGAACGGTTTCTATGGTTGCATGTGCTGCTGCTGCTGCCGCTGCTGCAGAGCCCGGGCGCATGATGCCAGGAGAGAGGGCGGTGGCGGCGGCCATTAGCATTCATCAGGCACCAGGGCCCCTGTGCTGCCGGTGGAGAAACTCATTTGCTTTATATAGTGTTGCGCTACTTGTGTAGGATCAAATTATCGGGGTGGGGGGGGGCGCTTTCTGTGCGCGGGGACCTCTGCGAGACATTAGGGGAACAGGCCGAAAGCCCGCAACCAGAACAGCCTTCTTGGCGGTAATATATTTAATGATTTTGATAACAAGGAAAATCAATCTTGCGTACAGCCGTGTCTTGAGCAGCCATCAAAACGTCGGTTTTGATTGCCTCGACTTGTTGAAGCAGAGGCCCTCTCTTTAACGGTCAACTGGATTGCGCATGGTTTAAACAAATGGACTAGATTTCTGTATTTTTCCCCATCGTCTTTATTTTGTAAGATGGTTTACAACCCCGGATTCCCAGGGCCCCGACGTCAGTAGTGCAGATAAGCCCGGGAGTGGCAGGGCAACAAACTGTGTGTGTGTGTGTGTGTGTGTGTGTGTGTGTGTGTGTGTGTGTGTGTGTGTGTGTGTGTGTGTGTGTGTGTGTGTGTGTGTGTGTGTGTGTGTGTGTGTGTGTGTGTGTGTGTGTGTGTGTGTGTGTGTGTGTGTGTGTGTGTCGAGGCCAGGAAGCTGGGAGGCTGTGCATTAGAACACATTTAGTATTCACTCCCTTTTCCTCTGCAAACACAAGGAGGAAGTTTGTTGCTAGCTTGCCAACTTGGCCGTGGTGGATGGGAGGGGCTGTCTGGTCACTTCGTAGCTCCCCATCTGAAGGTTTAATTAAAGAGTGTATTTTATTGATACCATTCATCTGATGAGATGGTGGAGGGGGGGTGCTGGCGCAGGGCTACTTGGACGCTACAGCGCGGCGTATTAATTAAAGAGGACTGCGGTGCCTTTTACAGATGACACCCATCCCGGTCATGAGGAAGTGCTTCCATGGGGAACACGGTTGGGGTTTATGGCCGCTTACTTACCCCTGCTTGCCGGTTTGCCATCCAGGCAGTCTGACGTACAAGGATATTTATAGACTCAATTCATCAAGTGCGTGTTTGAACGAAATCCGAAATGCTGGCTGTGCATTGCATTTGTGCAATTTGTGCAATGCACAGATTCCTCCGTCTCCCCCCCCCCAGCTATAGATTCTCAAAGTGTGTGGAAGCGTTCAGTTTTTTGTCGGGATGTTGAGAAAAGCTAATTTGGATCCTCTCCGAATGTATTGATCCGAGGCCGGTGAATAACTAGGGCTGTGCCTCGGGGTTCTATTACTTATTCGCCGTGATTTATTGCTTGGGTGCAGATGTTTATTTAACCCGGTGTCTGGCACGGGAACATTGCCTACTCTCCATCTATCTCCCCGAGCTAATGTATGCAGTGCCAGCCAGCAACCCGGGTCTTTTATTGTGAAACCTTGCAAACAGTCACGCTGCCCCCACCCCACCGCCCGGCCCCCACCCCCGGCAGAGAATCAACTAGGAAACGAGGTGGAGCACCTTTAATGCAGACCCTGAATGCAAAGGCTGCAGCCGCGACATTATGCAACATTATGCATCAGTAGATGGATATGACCGAGGCTAGGGTGTGAAAGCGGGTGTGTGTGTGTGTGTGAGTGTGTGCATATATACGTACAGTTGGATAGCGTGCAGCCTAAGGATGTAACAGTATGAAAACCTTTATTTAACCTCACGGTTATTGAGATCAAAATTGATCCCGGTTTTCGGTATTATCGCGGTATTTTGCTTGCTAAGCATATAATGACCGCTGTCAACGAAATTTTGAATTTTCTATTGTATCACTCCTCAAGTGGTCCGGTAACTTATCAACCCCAGTCGTCCTCGGTTGCTAAGCGACGTCAGCGTCTTTGGCCGACAATTTCGTTGCAATATAATAAATAAAATAAACAGATTGATTTCATACAAATCATAAAAGCCTCTCCCTGTGTCATTGTTTGTGCGTGTATCCGAGCTGCGTGTGTGCGTGCGTGGGGTCTTCTGGATTGACCGATTTTTGAATATTTTTCGAATACTTCTCAGCGAATATTGAATACTTTCAAAGCCATTATGTTATAGGCTACACAGCGCGCCTGTGAGGCAACTTCAGGAGACTCGGTTGTATCGCTGGGAAGGATTTAAGCACACGGTTTCCACACCGCCGGCGCGGTTATCCACCGCGATAATTTTATTTGAAATGATACAGTAACATTTTTATCGCGGTTTACAGTTACATCCCTAGTGCAGCCGATGTGGAACGCGAGTGTTTGACGAGATTGCAGCGCACGTGTGTTTGTTATCCCCTCCTTTTTTGCCTGTTGCTGTGAGACGTCAATGCAATTTTGTTTTTGAATTGAAAATCCTGACCGTACGTTCGTGTGTGACTTTACTGTTTTTAGTTGTTTCTGAAACAAATGCACAGCTTGTGTTCCCTTAAAGGAGATCCACAGCCCCCCACAGAGAACACTTGTACGTTCTAGTTTTTTTTTACTAGACAGCTCTCTATAGGTTAAACATACGCCATCGATCGCATCGCCTCTGATTGGCTGATGGGGTTCCCCGGTCACCTGCTGATCGCACCGATTCTCCGCTGATGGGAACTGAATTGAAGGGTCTGCAGTCAGGGGGGAAGGGATTGGGTTCCCCTTTTAAGAACAATAGGCGCGTTGGTAGGAACAATGTAGTGAGTCAGGTTCGGCCACCTTGTGGTGTTTTAGGTCGTTCTTCAGTATGCTGAAAACGGACATAACATATTGAACACTTTTATCAATTGTACTATTACCATTGTTTTACAAGAATTAACTAGTTTTATTTGTAGTATTTAAAAAAAAAAAAAAAGGAAGTATTGACCTTTAAAAGACCCAGATGGTATTATCATTAAACTGTTATAATCCATTACACACTGTAACTGCACTTCAACGTGGCTTCAGTTTCTCTCTTGACCACTTTTTTTTTTATCCATTATGTAATGTTTTTAAATATAACAATAGCCTTTCTGTCTCACCATCTGAAAACAAACTGTCAGAGCGATTAGCCGTTGTCTGAAGGCTTGACCTCCACCTTTGAGAAGGCCTGGAAGGATCCGCCGGCTGACAGCCCTGTCAGTCTCAATCATCTCCTGTTGTCCTCTTGCTGCTAGGTAGAAGTGACTTTGGGCTTGGTCTGTGCAGCCATCGTTTCCCTTTGTTTAGACACAGATCCTGTGCACACAAGAACAACAGCTAAACCCTTTACACTTGAAAAATAGTATTTAGAATTGAGTAGCATCGTGTCTTAGCCATCTTTTTTGTATACGGGGTAGGGGTTAACCTAGCAATAGTTGCTTGGTACTTGCTGTACCTACAGTGAATTGTTTCTTACTTCTGACAAATGTACTAATTGTAAATCGCTTTCGATAAAAGCATCTGCTAAACGCAAATGTAGATCCTACAACCGTATCTCATTCTAGAATGCGTCTAGATTCAGAAACCGTTCTGAATCCTTTTCCGCAAATTGCTCAGCACACTCACACTGGTCTCAGCCTGTGTAGATGCGGCTCACGAGAGCTCCCTGCTTGATATGTGCCCGCAGAGCCTCATGGAGTCCAGTAAGAGTTAGTGTGAGCACCGGTTTACGTTGCTTTGAGTAACGTGGAGCTCCGTGTTGAATGCTCGACTCGTAGGAGCTAGGAGTAGGAGACGAAGAGGTTAACGACCAGACATGGCAGGTCCTGTATCGAGTTGTACAAGTAGGCACAGAACGGTGCACGGCTTTAGATATGATGCCAAATGACACACATTTGCATGCGACACCACCCTTGCTTAATCCAGGCTGATGACCCGTGATTTATTGGCTAAGCATGAGTCTTGTCAACGTCCTGCCAGGGATTCTGTCCAGATCGGTCCCTCATCAATCTGCATTGGATGTGACGTTTATCAGCTGAAATGCACGAGACGTGCGGAGGGGCTCGAATGGGGAGGTTGGACTCTGCGTAGTGGAAAATAATTGTGCTTTGCTGCACATTTATGTTTTGCATGCTCCGCAGATGTTGAGCTTGATTGCCTGTTTCGCTAGCTAATATTTTTTACTGCTCCTGTGGCAATGTCCGTTGTCTTCAGCAGTGGAAGTGACCACACTTTTACTGCCTGTGACTCACTCCTATGAGTGCGTCTGCACGCACAGCCCCGGCTCACATACAAAGAGTCAGGCTGAGAGAGCATTCCCATTGATTGACTCAAACACTGTATTTGCCGATGTGGAAGTTTTACAATAGTGGTTCTTAATTTAGAGCCGGTCTTCTGGGGCATGAGGGATCCCCTGGTACACTGCCTGATCTTCATCGCTCCTCTCTCCCTCTCCCACTCACTCCCTCTCGCTCTGTTCCTGCAGGTTTCCTATGCGCGTCCAAGCTCAGCCTCGATCAGAGATGCAAATTTATACGTCAGTGGTTTGCCGAAGACCATGACTCAGAAGGAGCTGGAGCAGCTGTTCTCTCAGTACGGCCGCATCATTACCTCACGCATCCTGGTGGACCAAGTGACTGGTGAGAAGACCATCCGTGTTTTATGTTCAGTCTCCCTCTGAATACCTCTCTGTCTCCATGGCGCCCAAGGTTAAAGGGACAGTACATTTTCTAACTTATTTTACGTATTTTCTAAATTCGAGTAGCGGTGTGTTTTGAAAAGGTTGCGCTCTGTGTGACACGACCCCTTAACTCTCCAACTGTGTTCAATAGGGGTGTAACGGTAAAAAATCTCGGTTCAGTTTTGTATAAACGTGCTTTTAAAAATAGGAACATTAGACAATATAAAGCTATAATTCTGCTCAAAAATATAAATACAAGATTCTGAAATGTAGAAATAATAATAAATGACATTGCCTCAGACTGTTTCTTTTAAAAAATGATTTTCTCCATGTGCAAAGTTTAACAATTACAACACTAAAAAGTTTCAAGTTGTTGCTCAGATTAACTTTTACCCCCCGCCCCCCAGATTTTATTTTTTCATAAAGGCCCGATATGATTTTCTGGCCAAAATGTGGCCATGAAGGTAATTGATACCGGGGATCAATTACCTTTATCATGTGTTTGAAGCCAGCATTCTCTACCACTGAATACGGTCTTAAATCTGCAGCTATAAAAACACCAACGGTATTTGTTATTGCTTTAGCCCGATCTGACTCACCAGGGAGAGGCTGTTTAAATGTGGTGCGGAGCTGTGTTTGCCCTACGCTCGTCTTTCTTGACGTTGTAGCGATGTTCACGTGGGGGTGGTGCCGTTTCAAATGAGCAAACATGTTTGAAATGTTGCCAAATACATGCCCGATCACAGATGAACAATGTTGGCAAACGGCTTTGGGTTCATCAACCTCTCTTTGTCCTTGTTTATACCTAACCGGGAAGCCGAAATGTTCCCAAACGGGAGACCTTAATATCGCGGGAGGGTCCTCAATCTCTGGCTTTTTGCCAACGCTAGCGGCATTAGCATTGGCCATGACGGTCGCTACCGCTGTTAGGTGCGTCACGGTGTGCGCAACTGTGCATGTGCGGCTGCAGCATGTTCCACACATGCGGTCCTCTACTTAATATGTCCATATGGAAACTCGTTCGCCTCTGTACCGAACCGAGCACCCCGTACCGAAACGGTTCAATACAAATACATGTACCGTTACACCCCTAGTGTTTAGTCATGCTGAAACTCTTTGGGGAGATGATGCATTCAGAGTTCTTTAGAACAGAAAGTAGATGCGTGTTGCCTTTCTGCATGTGCAGGTGTTTGTATTGACAGTTATGTTGCGTCTGGGTAGACCCTTGTGACATTTCCCGCTCTCAAAACGTCCATTATTTGCGTTTTGATTGATTCACTGAAGGTTTGAGTTTGAATAAACACTATTTTCTCACTGAGCCGCGTGGCATTCACCCCGTTCCCGACAAGGTGAACCAAACTGTCGCTAGTGTTAGCTCGCAAGCTAGTGTTGGCTCGCAAGCTAGTGTTGGCTCGCAAGCTAGTGTTAGCTCGCAAGCTGGCGTCAGCTCTTAATCCAGCGTGTCCTGGACGCGGTGACAGTGACCATGCCTTCTCCCCAGGAGTCTCCCGCGGGGTGGGCTTCATCCGCTTCGACCGGCGCATCGAGGCGGAGGAGGCCATCAAGGGCCTCAACTGTCAGAAGCCACCGGGCGCCACGGAGCCCATCACCGTCAAGTTCGCCAACAACCCCGAGCCAGAAGACCAGCCAGGCGCTGCTCTCCCAGCTCTACCAGTCGCCCAATCGGAGGTACCCGGGGCCCCTGGCGCAGCAGGCCCAGCGCTTCAGGTACAGAGTGTGAGGGGTCCGGCCCCCAGACGTATGGATGTGTTGGGGCCCCAAGAAGTATGGATGTGGTAGGGCCCCCAGATGTATGGATGTGGTAGGGCCCCCAGACGTGTGGATGCGTTGGGGCCCCGGGCCCCAGACGTGTGGATGCGTTGGGGGCCCCAGACGTGTGGATCCGTTGGGGGGCCCCGGGCCCCAGACGTGTGGATGCGTTGGGGGGCCCAGACGTGTGGATGCGTTGGGGGGCCCAGACGTGGTGGATGCGTTGGGGGGGCCCCAGACGTGGTGGATGCGTTGGGGGGGCCCCCAGACGTGTGGGATGCGTTGGGGGGGCCCCAGACGTGTGGGATGCGTTGGGGGGGGCCTCAGACGTGTGGGATGCGTTGGGGGGGGCCCCAGACGTGTGGGATGCGATGGGGGGGGCCCCAGACGTGTGGGATGCGATGGGGGGGCCCCAGACGTGTGGGATGCGTTGGGGGACCCGTGTGTGTGTGTGTGTGTGTGTCTGCCAGTGGCAATTCACTAATTAACTAATTATCTCACACATTACAAAGGTTGTGACTAAAGGCGATAGGAATACGTTGAAATCCAATCAACCACAAATCATGGACTACATGAATAAAGATTAGCCATCATGCGCAATTCTAATCCAATGACTTCGCTGTATCCAAGTAACCCCAGAGAGAGAGGGGTTGTGGTGGTCCAGCAGCAAGGCAGGGTTCTCTACCCTGGTCACACACTGGCTGACATGACACCCCACTGTTTATGTTTAGACACACTACACACAGAATCACTTTAGGAGGAGGACACCGCGTCGGGCCCGAGTCTGGTCGAGGTCGACGTTGGCTGCATTGTAGCCTCGCACCGTGAGCCGTTCCTTGGTTTTATTTGATCCATGAGGGCCAGGTAGTGTGTTTGTGTGTGTGTGTGTGTGTGTGTGTGTGTGTGTGTGTGTGTGTGTGTGTGTGTGTGTGTGTGTGTGTGTGTGTGTGTGTGTGTGTGTGTGTGTGTGTGTGTGTGTGTGTGTGTGGTGAGGGAACTAGGAGCAGGGATGGTGCTGGCTCCTGGTACGACTAGGGACTGAGTAGTTTGGGATTTAGTGGCGGGAACCCCTTTCACATTGCATGAATGACTATGATCATCACTTGTATTAGCTGGATTATTTACACTGGCAACTCAACCAAATATGCCTTTGATGATAAAACAGAAGATAACTGTTTTGGGGTTTGGTGGCTCATATACACGCTCCATTGTGCCAATGAAATGTTGGAAAACACCAGACGAACAATCCAGAAGGGTATTCTAGCGCGGGATTGACTTTGTGTTTGTTTCCGAAGCTTCCGATGCCGCACAAAATCGTGCTCAGTGATGTAATGTACGACGGGGTGCGTGCCAATGAACTAACCTGTGGTTTGTTTTGTGGTTTCAGGTTGGACAATCTGCTAAACATGGCCTACGGCGTCAAAAGGTAACTCGATTTGACTCGATCGCTCTCACCACACGCATTTCCGGCATATTTCAATTTGCGGTATTCTTGCTGAAGACGGTTCTCTTTATCTCTGACGGATCAGACCCATGTAGTTGGCAGTGCCAATGGCACTAGAGTCAGTCCAGTATAAGGAGATATGCAGCCTTTTCAATATCAATTCTGCTTTATTTATACCCAACACACTTTAAAATTCATATTAGTCTCCAGTTTTCCTAACCTCAATTCTGGCCTGTGGAAGCCTCAGATTTTGTATTCATTGAAAATGTTAAATCTTGGTCTAAACACGTCCATACTGGTAATATATTTTTAATATTGCAATATTTGATATTATTGCGTCAACGCTAAATCTATTAATTTCCTTCTCCGACCCAAGTGTAAGAGAGCTTTACAGCTGATTGTCTGTCTTTTCCAGCAGCTTGCAATACCGGTCTCTTGAATAATAAAAGCAAAGTGGGAGCTATACAACTATGACTACATTATCGTCCTCGGTATAACAAGAAGCTGCAGAAGATGAGAGAAACGTGTGTGTGTGTGTGTGTGTGTGTGTGTGTGTGTGTGTGTGTGTGTGTGTGTGTGTGTGTGTGTGTGTGTGTGTGTGTGTGTGTGTGTGTGTGGTGTGTGTGTCACATTTGACAACCACCCATATTCCAACCAAAACACTTCTGACTCCCTATTCAAACACACGATGGATACAAACAAATCCATCCATTTTGATATGCTCGAGTCTAGCAGCAAATCCCGGAGCTTTTCGGCAAGTTGAAAAACTGCATTCGCTTCTTTCGCCTCCTCTTTATCCAATTGAAATTAAAACAATAGACGGCAATGTCCCAGATCAAATGTCAAGTTTCTTACCACTTCTTACACGCTATTGCACTAAATTGCATCCAATTCCCCCAGTCTTTTTCCTTTACAACCCCCCCCCCCCCCCCCTGGTCTGATGCAGGCCGCCCATCCCGTTTCAGCCCCTGTTGCGTCAGGCCCTTCCCAGGAAGCACTGGACCGGCAATTTGCCAGCACCAAGCTTTCACAGAATTCCTTCCCTGGGCCATTATTGAACTTCAATCCTTTTTTTTCCCTTTAAGGCCCCGTCACTGTGGAGCGAGATAGGAGAGACAGGGAGGAGAGGGAGGAAGAGGTAGAGTCCACCACCGCAACGGTGGTGGACTCTACCTCTAGTCCGTTTAAGAGAGAGAGAAAGAGCAAAGAAGCTCCACCTCGCTCTCGCTCCTCGCTATCTCCGCTCCCTTGATGCTGGTAGTTTACCTGTCATGGCGGATGTTCCCGAGACGCCAACTGGAGCACGTAATCTCCTGCGACACGGGCGGCAATAATTCATGGCCTTCCCATACTTCCTTTTTCTTTTCTTTTTTTTTTACTTCTCCCTAAAATGCTTTTGCCTCAGATTGGGTCTATCCCTGTGATGTGATATTATTGTCCTGTTTTTGTTTTTATCCCGTTTCGTCCCTGGCGGTTTTCCGCCCGATCGGTTTTCGCAAATGGGGCCGAGACGCCTTGGCGTAGGATACTAATTGAAATGCATCATTTAGAACAGGCATGGATATTTAAAACCTGTGTGCTCACCCCGTCGAGTACCCTGTCTTTTTAAACATTAAACCGTACGCAACTTGCGTCTGACAAGGGCAACTTTATAAATACATTCGTCAGGGGGAAAAAATAAATACGTCATCCTGCCAACAAGTATCTCCGACATATCCGGTGTTTTTAAAAATACATCGGAGCGCTTTCGCGGCTCCAGCGCACTGCCCCCCCACCCAACGAGCCTCGTCTGTCCCCGGCCGTCCGTCCGTCTCTCGATTTGTCAGATTGCATTGACCCTGTTGCGCGAGATCCCCCGTCTCCAGTAACGCCCCGGTCCGCTGTCCCTGGCGGCCGCGTGTTGAACCCCCGTTGTGTTGTGTCTCCACAGCAGGTTCTCGCCCATGGCCATCGACGGGGTGACCAGCCTGGCTGGCATCAACATCCCGGGGCACGCCGGCACCGGCTGGTGCATCTTTGTCTACAACCTGGCGCCTGACGCCGACGAGAGCATCCTGTGGCAGATGTTCGGGCCGTTCGGGGCGGTGACCAACGTCAAGGTCATCCGCGACTTTAACACGAGCAAGTGTAAAGGATTTGGTTTCGTCACCATGACTAACTACGACGAGGCGGCGGTGGCCATCGCCAGCTTGAACGGCTACCGCCTGGGGGACCGAGTGCTGCAGGTCTCGTTCAAGACCAACAAAACGCACAAAGCCTAACACCCCCCCCCCCCCCCCCCCCCTCCGGTCGGAATGTTTCTAGAAAACCGCGGGAAAAAAGGAGAAACAGGAAAATGGAAACGTTCTCGCCGTAAACTTTCTACATTAGTTAAAAAAAAAAAAGAAGAAATCTTTGTAAATCAGTGTTACGAAGGGAAAGCGAATTTGGCGTCCGGTGTGGTTTGATTTGTTTTCTATATTTCATTTTTTCTTCATTGCTGCGCTTTGGAACTTGGTATACTTTATGTTGAAACAGGAAAAAAATACTGCAGGTATTTCTGCCTGTGATGTTGCATTCTCTTGCTGTCTACAGATGGACCTTATAAAATGTTAGTTATTACATTTTTGTCATTTTGTTGCGCCTATGCTTTGAAACGGTAAGTCTTGTAAGGCTTTGTGTAGTGATTTTCTTTGTATTGTGTCCTAATTTGCCTTGGGTGCGTTTAGGCCTTCTGTGGTTAGCAAAGTGTTTCGTTTGAACAATTTGCAATATCGTTTTTTGTAAGTATTTTGTTTCTTGTAATATCAGTTGGTTATTGGTTGGCTGCATAATGTTATTGTAAAATTAATGAGAAAAGACAAAAAAAATTCTTAAAGCAGTACCTTGCCAAAGAGCTAAGAACCTCTTTGATGTGGGTCTAAAAAGCATCTATTTTTATAAAAACAATTTGGAGAAACTTTGTACTGGACCTGGAGCAAAATATTTTGACTTCGATACTTTAGAAATATCTTCATATGACACCTTGTGAGCTTTTGAACTTTACCAGAACGTTTGCCATGGTCGACATTTCTGGGGAGACTTATGCCGTTAAAGATACCTTTTGAGATCTTTGTATTACCTTCAGATTCTAGACTCTATGGCAACGCTGGGTTCATTTGTAAAACCATCCGTGAGTTGTCCCGTCATTCCGGTTGTCCCGTGACTAGCGACTCTCTTTCCGATTCGATTTGGAAAACACACACTTAAAGAATAATAATACAAAGGTTTATTCGCAAAAAAGTGCATGCAAAATTCTTCTTCAAAAAAGTGTTACTATCTTTAAGGAGTGTGAGAATCAGTGGAAGGCTCCCAATCGGTGCGCGTTAAACATTAGGCTGATTTGTGTCTTGATGGCGACTTGAAGAGTTTTTACCGGCTTTGTATGGAAGACTAAGGAGGACAATGAATGGGCCGCTTGAGGCTTGAGAAAACTAGTTTGATTAATGCATTGAATGGAATATCTTCTTAGCTAAGAGCTATGTAAATAAGTTTATGTTGCGTATTTGACCCATCTTTTTAGGTTTTGTTTTTTGGACTTCATTGCAAAGTGCTTTTTGTTTTTCCCTCTTAAACGAGTCTGTGAAGTATATTTTTTTGTTTGGGTTCTTGCCTTTTTGTTTTTACGTCGAATGTTACCTTTTGAAAGACTTGATCTGTTCGCATTGCAGTGCATCATATGTTGGTTGTTTTTGTTTGTAGATAGTCTTGCTTCGTATAAAGGTATTAATCTATAGACAGATTTGTTTTATTTGTTTTCTTTTTTTATATATATAAACACTATAGATATATATTTATGTGGTGAAGAATGGATATAAACCACAGTTTTGAAATATTTGATTACCTTTTTCATATCTACGTAATGCATATAACCTGTCTTCAAAAAAAAAACAAATCGTAAGTGTATATTGCTTTATTCACTTCGGGGAAGTACGAGGAAGTGGTTTCCACGGCCGTGAGCGCAAAACGTACGGAGGGACTTCCGAACGACGGGGGGGGGGGGGCTAGCTGCGAGCCTCAGATGCCCTGAGTATTGCACCGGAGTCCTGCTTGGTATTTAAACACAACTATTAGTCATGCTTCCCCTAAAGATGAGCAGTGTGCTATGCATTATATATTTATCTTTGCCAATGCTTTCTTTTTCTTTGTCTTACTACTTCTTTGGGTCTCCTTGTGAAGGTTTACCCTGGACTCTGAGCTGTGAATGATTGCTGCTGTAGGGTAGGGGTTGAGCTTTTTTTCACGCCTGACCTCAGCATTTAAAAGAGAATATTGATATAATTGATATAATAATTTGGTTTATTTTGAGTAATGGACCGATTGGAGGCTGACGGTCCGGCCTGAAAATAATCTTCCTTCGGTACAGCCCCTGTTATTTCAATTCTTTATTGTGAGAATGACCTATTTATTTGAAGTTGTACAGTCTGACTTGGTTCACGGCGATTTTTTGAAATAGAATCTATCTTTAGTTGAGTATTTAAAAGATGTACATGTTATTTACTTTGTGTTTGAGATACTTTGGAATTTTCCATGTTAAGTACATGAATAAATAAGTTGAAGGGCAATGCACTTCTTGTTGATCGGTCCCGTTCTTCAAATGAATGTTTATTTACTCCATACTACTTTCAAGCACCAGGTCTAGAGAATTCTAAAAGCCTGGTAATCCACGCTCCAATATGTCTGTGCGTTTAAAGATCTTTCATTCAGACCCAATGGTTCCTTGAAAAAAAGCCCTCATAGCAAAGTAGTCTGCGTTATTGTGCTCGCTCTATTTTTATTGTGCTCTATCTATTTCTACTATTTCCAGTTGCCGCGTTCATGGTCTCTCAGACGTTACGGGAGTGGAGATTATATTGGTGCGCTGAAATGTTTTCTCTGAACTCTGGGAGGAACAGCCTTCGCTTTTTTTTGTTTCCTGTACGGCTGCATAGTGTCCCCAAACCTTCTGGAGAAAGCAGTAAAACACACAGCATCTGTTGATTCCATTGACATGCTTCCGTTAAGGATTGTGTTTTTTTTTTCTTTTTTTGCATCGATTTTCCTTATCTTTCGCGCTGCTGGACACAGACAGCCTCTGAAGTCAAAATGGCCTCTGTATCTAGAAGAGCACTCCAACCCCTCCCTCTCTCCCTTCCCCTCCACACCCATCCTGCAGCCCTCGTAGCTTTGTCCTCCTGAAGGACACTGGAAGGTCGGGCATCGGCCAGTGATTGAATCACATCAATATGTTCCTTGTCTAAAAGTTATTTTAAGCCTTGTTTTTCGCTTGAAGCACTCTATCTTGACACTTTGGAGCAATTCCCGAAGCGCCCGGCTCACTTTAGAAGAGGTGTAACACAGACATGCTCTCATCCCCCACGGAAAGTTCCTGTATGCTCAGCGCTCAGGAGAAAAGTTTGTTTTGTCGTTAGACGGTACAATGTGCTATCTTGTATACTGTATAATGTCGTGCATTTAGGGACACCAATATTGTCGATGCAGAGTGGTTTAGAATGTCAATACTGAAGAACGTTGCAAATATTAAAACCGTGCAGAGACAGCGATTAACATTAACTATATATTGAGTGTTAAGTGTTTTAAAAACTGCCATATTGCTGCAGGTGTTTGCAGCAAAACAAACCTCACATCTCCCTGCTTGTTTATACCTTTGAACTTCACACGTCACTCATCTTGTCAGACTGTGGGAAAACAACGGCAGCACACACACAAGTCTGAGTGGTGTCTTGCGAGATGGATGTGCAAGAAATGAACAGCAAGCGAATGAGTTTTTATATTGAATAAGAGAGTGGCGCTTCGCTGGTGGTGGTGGTGACCTTGCCTTCTGCAAAGTCCACATTTGAAATCACATTTAGATCAAAAGTGACGGGTCACGAAGAGGGGCCCTGGACTGTCATTTAAAGTCTTATTTCTCCGAAGTTGCAAAGGTCGGGTCGTCCAATCTGAATTTCAATCTCGTAAAGTAACATTTATTTTGGGCGCATAAGTGGCATTCAGAGTAGATCCAAATAACTTTCATCTCACTTTTGAAGTGAGGTGGTCTCGTTGCTCTCCCGTTACACCGGGGACCAGTTTTGCATCACGCCATCTGCACCTCCACTGACTCCTTCACGTTCCGGCTTTTCGGGGTCGGTCATCCCACCCTGGGTTTGCTGCTCCGCTTGTGTCGTGAACGCTCCGAGCCAGTTAACACGTTTTAACAGTTGTAACCTCTCCCCTGCCCCCTCTCTCCTAAACATCCACCCAACGTGTTAGCGAGGAGAGGAAGACGCTTGCGTGTCGCACATATTCGAGGCCGGCTCACACCTCCAGCCCTGGCTGCCGCAGACGGCTGAGAGGACGGGGTGTCATCGGCCCTAACCCTAACCCCACATGGCCCCTGCTATCATGAGGATGCGGAGCGCACAGCGATACTTGGCACTCGTGTTTCAGAGGATACTTTGGGTGTTCATGAGCTATACATGAGACTTCTAGTTGGGTAGCATTTATACAAATATTATTTTTTAAGACATTTGAAAAATGTTTTAATATCTCGCAGTAAAAGTTGTTGCCCTGTATGCCAACCATGGTTTTAAAATATAACGTGAATCTAAATAGTTGGGGGGAATTGTGCTAATTCCCTGAGCAATGCAAGGGGTTTAACGCAGAGCTCGGATTTATTTCTAGCAAAGTAGCAAATACACTTCATATAATTTTAGAAAAAAAGGTCCACACAGCGGAAGAAAATTCTAATAGTTTCAACTCTTGTTCTAATTCGAACATGACCGTTTTTTTTGGGCGATTATGTTGTATTTAATAGCAGAACCGTAGCGCGTGATTTGATCAAGGGTCGGGGGCACTTGGAGGATGAGGGTATAATGAAGGTGATCTGGTAAACCATTGTCCTCTGTGGAGCTATCCTTCAATGCACCGCCACTGAAATGCTCTTCAACGCTTCAAATGAAAAGGGCTCTAGGTCTATTAGGCTTGAGTGCCTGTTTGACTGCCTATTCTGTTGTGTTTTTTTTTTTTTTAATGGTCCTCTACAAGTGTCGCTGATACTTTTGCAGGTAAACCTTGGAGCGTTGTCCACCTATCTCTCTCCCCCTCTCTCTCTCCCTCTCTCTCTCTCTCTCTCTCTCTCCTGTCGTTGCTTGTCAAGCAGATCGTGGTGGAACAAGTGGCGATGACGTGACCGATGTTGATTGGTCACGGAGGCAGCAGGCGACTGCATACAACTCCAGCAAAACAACGCCCTTCCATCTGTTCATGTGGCCGATGTAGTAAAATGTCGCCGTTATGCGTTCGCCTAACGCCGACGCCACAACGCGCATCCCTCTGGACAACCAGGCGTAGTTGGCTTGACGCGTGCTTTATCCATTGCTTCTTCACGGTTTGTGTTTTGTTTTGGTCTCCCCTGATGGGATTTCGACGCTTAACATCAACATTTATCATCTTCTTATGCGGTGGGAAAGATTTGGCGGGCGACCCAAGCATCCTGTCACTGCGGTTTCTGGCTCCAGTCGGAAGAGTCGAAGGATAGCATCGTTTAACCACGTCTGGGACCCGCCGCCATCTTGCCTTCTCCTTGGCAACCTCTGTTTGGTAATGAGGCTGCGAAGAAAAGGGAAGAGGCAGGGGGTGCTGGGGTGGGTGCTGGGGTGGGTGGTGGTGGTGGGGGAGGAGGGGGTTTGCTTGCAGATTAGAGTAACAGCCTTAACTAATCCATAGCAGGACTGAAGAGCCATCACGTTCAGGGGAAAGCGTGTCATTTCTCATTTTGCAGTGCAGGCGGTGAGAAATCTTTATGCACGCACGCGCACAGATACACAAACAGACACACAGTAATGCACACATATATTATATAGTCACACAAACACACAGATATCAACTAAAAGATGCACACAAACGAACAGATATGGACACATACACGGATATTCACTCACGGATACACAAACACGGAAACAAAATCAGAGAACAAGCTTTGAAAGTGGTGGCTTTGGTGGCCCCTGGCACAAGGACTGGCAACACAACTGCTTTTTTCTCTTCCTCTCGCTCTCTGCATCTCTATTATCCATCTACCTCTCTCTTCTCTCTCCTCCCCCCCCCCCTCATCATTCTTTGTCTCCTCTCTTCATCTTTCCAAGGGAAGCGACAGAGCCAAAGAATTCATGCCTCCGTCTGTTGCCTCTGGAAATTGGAGAAGATGAGGATGAGTTTCTCAGTGGGGGGGAAACCTTCTCATCTCAAGGACAAATGGCCTCTCTCTCGCTCTCTCTCTTTTTCTCTCCTATGATTGCTATTGACAAGCATGGCTCTCGGCCTTTGTTGGGGAAGAAGAACGGGCGAAGTCAAGTGGATTGTATCACCGGCTCCAAACGCAGGATAAAAGGCTTTTTAAAGGCATTTGCATGCGGGCAAGTGAGTAAGGTTTCTACAGCTGCAGTACAGTACAGCAGAGGCTGCTGGGAAACGTTTCTCCTCCTGTGCATTTCTGTGAATCCGAAGCGGAGTGGTTCACCGCCGCGGCCGTGCATGACACTACAAGCACTCCCCCTTCCTGTCTTCCTGTTGGTTTCCCCCGAGAACAGGAAATGAAAGCGATCCATCCTGTCCGACCAGTGCATAGCCCAAACAACAGCAGGTCTAGGTTTCAGCCAGCGGGCCCGGCCTAGTGTGCTCGAGAGGACACAAAATGCTGGAGGCCATTATCACGTCCCTCTGTGACACCTCCTCTTCCCCCCCCCCCCCCCCCCCTTTCGCCACATGGGGCCATCCCTAGCCCCCAGACACGCACGCACACACACACACACACACACACACACACACACACACACACACACACACACACACACACACACACACACACACACACACACACACACACACACACACACACACACAGCCGTTTACCCACCAGGGGGCGGGCAGAATGGATGCTCTCTATGGATTGTTTCCTACTCCTTGGCTCCCCCCTCTGTGTGTCTGTGTTTATCCCCCCCCCCCCCGTCCCTCGGGGTCTGGAGTACAGTCTCTGCATGGGTGGGGGTCCATGCCATTGCGCCTGTCTCAATGTGGGTAAAAGATGAACACCCCCCACCCCCCAGCACATGCACAAATTGTGCTTGTGCATGTTTGTACGTGTGTAGTTGCATCTGTGTGTATGCTTGCTTGTGTGTGACTGTGTCTGCCAACGTGTGTGTGTGTGTGTGTGTGTGCACATGTTACTGTGTGCTCCATTTCAGCTAAAGGTGTGTTTCGAACAAAGGTCTGCTGTCGGCTTCACCAAGTCTCTCTCTCTCTCTCTCTCTCTCTCTCTCTCTCTCTCTCTCTCTCTCTCTCTCTCTCTCTCTCTCTCTCTCTCTCTCTCTCCCCCCCACTGTCTTTCATCTCTAATGGGCCCTGGATCAGCAATGACCCCTATCTCACCACTACACCAGGACCCCCCCCCGCCTCACTCTCTCTCTCGCTTCCTCGGCCTCTCTCCCCCCCCCCTGCTGCTGTGGGAGACTCGCGAGTCTCCTCAAAATATTTAGTCAGGGAGGGAGCGTTTGATCTGAACTCGCCACTGGCGTCCTCGTCGGTAAGAGCTTTTATCCCTCTTGTTCCTCAACCCTGTTACAGAGACACTGAGGGGCCGCGGAAAACACACTCTGGTCTGGTTGTGCTTTGATTTGTGTCGTTTTTTATGGCTTAGTGGCTATTTTGTTTTGTTTCTATGACAGTCGAGGGACGATGATGAAGATGGCGAATACAATTGCGAGAACGTTGTTTAATGTGTGAAATGTGACGGTAGTGTCGCTAATATGAAGGGAAACTGGAAATGGAAAACACGATTTTCGCTCTGGGGAAAAAAAACGGTTGTTTGTCAAACACAGGACACTCAATTAGATAGTTTATTTAAAGAAAAGCCATTATCACTTCCACTCCCTTTTGGAAGGAATTCAAAGTTAATAAATTTAAATATTTTCTCTTTCTGGTTGAACATATTGGACGTGGCGGGTTTCCCTACGGGGGTGATGTCTTAGAGGAATGAGACACAGGCCGCGGTCGACAGCATCTCACCGGCTTTATTGACCAATCACAAGTAATTATCTTCATCCAGACGCAGCGCTCTCTAGGGGGGGCGGGGTTACAGAGAGCCCCCCCCCCCCCCCCCCCCAATTCAAATTGGGCGGATGAGCGTTGACAAATTAAGTAATTTTGTATCGCTGTGTATTCATTAATTTAGCGTTTGCTGACAAGACGCTTTATTTAAACATCCAATCAGGTTGTAATTTAATGTGGGGCCAATCAGAAGAAAGATTTGATCTTGGGAATCCTGCCTCTGGGAAAAGAGGTGTGTGTGTGTGTGTGTGTGTGTGTGTGTGTGTGTGTGTGTGTGTGTGTGTGTGTGTGTGTGTGTGTGTGTGTGTGTGTGTGTGTGTGTGTGTGTGTGTGTGTGTGTGTGTGTGTGTGTGTGTGTGTGTGTGTGTGTGTGTGTGTGTGTGCGCGCGTGCGTGTGGTGTGTGTGTGTGTGTGTGTGTGTGTGTGTGTGTGTGTGTGTTCTCTTCACTCAGACGTGTTAGTCACAGTAGCTCGCGGAGCACACACAGCGGTATTTACTTCATTGCCGTCTCTACGGAGGGAAAGACGTTGGCGTCTGTGCTCGCCGGCCGCGTTAATAGCGGACAAACAAACGCTGCGTCTCCCGCAACAACAGGGATCATTACTTTGCATGTGCGCCGCTATCGTCATTCAAAAGGACCCAAATCGAGAATGCGTGCGGAATCAGTGCATATGAAACCTGCAGGGGCGGCGAATCGGCGGCTGATCACATGCGCCGCATGGTGTCGCATTCCCCCGGCGCGACGGAGCAGGGACACTCCGCCCCCATCGTGGCTGCAGAACCGTCAATTTCAAGTTGTTTACAAACGCTGGCATCTTGGCACCAGCAAGAGGGAGGGGGGGTGGACTGTTGGAGGGAGACAGAGAAGCCTTTACCGGCAGCGTGATGGGAGTGCAGTGAGGCAAATTAATTAATACAACATCCCTGCGGCCCTGCGAGCTAGCCTGGAAACCTAGCCTAGCAGGGAGGGAGGGAGATGGGTTAGACAAAGAGCTAATGGAGCGACTTTGATTTCTTTCTTTAAAAAAAGTAAATGTGTTCTCACCCCATGGCCTCGGCAGCAGTTGCTTACCCGTAACTCTGCCTCGCTGGGAAAACCCTTTTGACAGTTGAGCTCCATCAAACGAGAGTAAAAGCTGCCTGAAGATACTACTGTCTATTGGGAGGTTCGCGCCTACCCATCCCTCTCCTCCTCCCTCCCTCTCTTCCTCCCCCTCTTCCGCATGTATCCATTTGTTTTAACGGCTGAGAATACCTGCAGACCGAGAAGGTTGACAAATAACATTTTTTTTTGTATATATTTATTTACAATTTCTAATCTAAAACGAAACTTAAGTCTGTGGAGGACAAAAACAACAACACCAGACAACTTTATGAAGATTTTACAATATGGCATCAAAACAACAGAAGTGCACAGAGATCATGGCGTCTAAAATGGGTCACTGAATCCCCGAAGGAGCTTGAAATGTCCGATATGTCTTCTCTGTATAGTATTTCTATTTATTCTGATCCTTGCTTTGTTGAACACCTCATTGTGCCTTTTTGTCATTTATTTTCTCGGTGCCTGATACGTCGTGCGCACGACATGTATTCAGAACAACTCAGAGTGAAAACGGACACAAAAGAAACAGGACAGAGGTAGTACCACCGAAAGAACGTGCGGGAACAATTCGGGAAGTAATATCGCAAAGCCTGACGCATTGAATCGTACTCCTCCCTCTTGCAATTGTGTTTACAAATCAGCTGATAAGAGCCTTAACAAAATTCCCGTTTCCTAGCGGCACCGGGAAGATGAGGAATTGACGGTGGAGGGCTTGGGAGTCTGGCTTGGAATTGCGTCCTAATTACCAAGATGCAGCCATATCTCTCTCTCTCCCCCCCACTTCTAAAAATAACCCAATGAGCTTCAACAACACAACGCCCACTCACACCCACCCCCTCTCCACCCACCAGCCAGCCAGTGCCCCCCACCCCCCCCCCATCCTCGGCTCATGGGGCTCTGAGGGTGGTGGTGATGATGGGAGGTAGTTCCTGGGGGGAGAAGGGGGGGTTCCATGCTGAATTCACAGGCTTAACCTTTTGCATGTATCTCCTCGCTGTGGCGCCATGTTAAGCACATCCTAACCTAGATTCTGCACCGCGGGAACGCCTCCTTCCTTCTCCCCCCTCCAAGTCTCTCTCTCTAGTTCTTCCTCTTTCTCTCCCTCTCCCCTCTCTCTCTCTCTCTCTCGCAATTTCTCTCGCACTCTTTTTCTCTTTCTCACTCTTTATCTCTCTCTCTCTCTTGTTCTCTCTCTATGTCGTTCTCTCTCTCAGCATGGGGAGAGGCGCGGCAATACAGCATTTTAAAAAATGTTGTATAAAAATAAGAATCTTGACACATTGGGGTTGCAGTCATGAATATACGGCAGACTGCTTTGGAAGTTCTCCGCTCCTGTTTGGAGTTTTGTCTGGAAAATATTCCTTTTCGGATTCATTTGCATATCCCCCTTATCCTTAACTGTTTTAGAACACGTCAGAGCAGTTCGGTTTGGCTTTAATCACTGATGACCTCTGGAGGCGATGAACGAGAAAGGTCTTCCGCATGTACCACATGTTGTCCAGAAAGTCGATCTCACAGACAGGGCTGTAGACGGGGCTTGAAAACTAGTGAGGTCCGTTGGGGAGGGGGTTGCGGCTTCAGTTGCTGGGGTTCAGTTTTGTTTGGGGTTGTGCTCTGCTCGGGCACGCACCAACAAATGTCACACACGGTGGACACAAAGTAACAAGTCTCAACTGAACAGGGCCTTTACCGAACCGTACTGAGTAAAGGTTCTCAACCGCTGGTTTTGTATGCAGTTGTATTTAGGTTCAAATTATTTGTATCTCTTCAAAAATGACCGAGGTCCGGAACTCAGTGACCTCTACCGGGCATGCTGACAGATAGAGTTAGCGACCGGGCGTTAGGACGACTGCGTTAAGCGGCTGCAACCAGCCGAAGAGACGCACAACAGCAAAAGTGTGTCTGGATGTTGGAGCTTCAACTGAGGGGCTTGCAGGCTGATCGGGTGTGCTCCTGTTGCATCACAGCGAGTAGCTCTACAACCTAGGTTCAGACGGAGTGGCCGGAAAGGGCCCTAGCATGAAAGGGACGGGTATTTTAAGGTGTTCTTAAAATACCTATAATATTTGTGTGTGAAATATATATGTATAAAGTTGTACTGCGTTATTATTATGTTATTTGTATTATTATGATATTTATAATGTACGAAGTTTGTAAATTTCCTCTCTCACGGTCATACACTGATATGGAGAAGGGAGACGAACTAAAAAAACAATTCCAAGATGCATTCTGGGTACTCCAGACGTCAAATTGCCAGTGTAAACATCACGTGTTTGTTATCGTGTGGAGAGAGGAATGGCGCAAAGGAGAGAGGATGCTATAGAAGAGGAGTTAGGGGGTAGTGGAGATTAGGTTAGAGGAGATAAGGAGGTGGAAGGAGGTAAGGAGAAAGGAGACGAGTGGTGGGGAGGGAAGGTCATCTAGAGGAGATATGGGGGTGCGCCGACAAAGGCAGTGAGGTGAGGGGGGGGGGGGGAGGGAGATTCTCTCGCTCTCTGTGATGAAATATTGATGGGAGGCGGCTTTGATTCCGCAATAAGCACCCTTGATCCGGCTCTGTCACAACACATGAGAGACCACCACCTCGCCCACCACCACCTCCTCCACCCCCACAACCACCACTTCCTCCGCTTGCCCCTCAGATCGAGGGACGTTCCTCGGAAAATGCCATCCTCTGTCCGCTGCCTTTGATCTGAAAGGTGAGCCTTCAAGAGGGGGGGGGGGGATAAGGGTGGGGGGGGGTCCTTGTAGATCAATGGTGGACAAGCTAGTCTATATGCTTAACTCGATAGGGGGCTAGGAATAGAGCATATGGATCTGGTCACTCGATACGTGTCGCTGTGGTTCTTCGGCCCCTCGTCCGTCCCCCGTCCCCCGTCCCCGTCCCCCCGATTCAATTCAAACAGCATTATCGACGTGGGGATGTTAAGCATTTACGTTGCCGAAGCGGTTCCAGAATAAAGCAAAGGAGAAGTGATGAACAGGCACAAAAAAGTGAAGGGAGAAGTAAACAAGGGAACAGGCGGTATTGTACAAAGAAATGAGGGGAGGGAGTGAATCAAATTGTCTCTCTCTCTCTCTCTCTGTCTCTCTCCCTCTCTGTCTCTCTGTCTCTGTCTCTCTCTCTGTCTCTGTGTCTCTCTCACTCTGTCTCTGTGTGTCTCTCTCTCTCTTGCCTTATTGCGATCTCTCTCTATTGCCATCTCTCTCTCTCTCTATTACTATCTCTCTCTCTCTCTCTCTCTCTCTCTCTCTCTCTCTCTCTCTCTCTCTCTCTCTCTCTCTCTCTCTCTCTCTCTCTCTCTCTCTCTCTCTCTCTCTCTCTCTCTCTCTCTCTCTCTCTCTCTCATCTCTCTCTCTCTCTCGCCCTACCACTGTTCATCTCTACCTTTCTCGCCCACTGTCCATCTTCTTTACTTTTCCTCCATTTAATCCTTTCTTCATCTCCTGCTCCCTGCAGTGTTCTCCCACACACACACACACACACACACGTGTACACACAAACACACACACACCATCAGTGTGTTTATTAATTTTCTATATTTGGAGCGTGGTGCTGGCATAATGTGATCCATCAATGAGACTGGGCAACCTGGGTATGCAGTCTGATCCAACCAAAACAAACACTGTATGTTATTGTTTTTATTTTTAGAGATTCAATTGTGCATGTGCCCGTTGCTTTCTGTACTTTTTTCTTTTGGTAGGAAAAAAAGTATCACGTTGGTTTGTTTGGGGGAAAAGTTTGACTCGGGGTGAAAAGTGTGTCGCAGACCTACAATTTCGAGCGCAGAAGTCATGACCGCCCTGTGCAATGCAAAGAAAAAAGGAAAGCTCTAGGCAGAAGTCCCCAGAGCAGGGTCTCGCCAATAATTTCCCATAATTGTATAAGTATGTGGAAAGAGCCAGTCCGACCGCAGCAATGACTATGATCAGGCTGAGAACCAATAATTACCCCGCAACTCTGCGCTCATTAAGCCCCGAGCTCAAGACAAAGTATCTCCACACTGACACGGCCCGGAGAAGCTACTCCTCCTCTTCCTCTTCTCTCTTTTGCTATCGCCTTATTGTCTCTCTCTCTATCTCTCTCTTCTGCTATCCCTCTCTCACTATCTCTATTGCTATCTCCCTCTCTCTACTTATAACTCTTACTATCTCTTGCTTTCTCGCACACTATCTCTCTCTTTTGCTATCTCTCTATCGCTATCTATCTATTTCTCTATTGTTATCTCTCTATATCGTTAACTCTCTATCACTTTCTTGCTATCCATGTCTATTATTATTACTCTATGGCCATGTCTCTCTCTCATTCTGTTCTCTGTTTAACTAGTACTCTGTTGCTCTGCTCTTCCTCTTTCTTCATGTCCTCTCTGTCTGTCTCTTCTTCTCATTGCGTCCGTTTTCTGTTTACCATCCTGTTTCCAGGGTGTCCGTGCATCCTTAAAAAGTCTTAGAAAGTCTTAAATTCATGTTTCTGAAAAGTCTTGAATTCGTTACAAATGTCATATGCTGGTCTTAAATACTGTAACTCAAGGTTTTAAATTTGTCGGGGCAGGAATATTTTTTTCTTTTTCTCGTGGGACTTTTCAGGAAAGACATGTAGAGAGGCTTCTTTCTTGCTAGCTGCATATATAAACGATTGTCTGCGTGCTTGCTAGCTAGTCCGCGACAATGGGTAGCTGAATGAGTCTCATTGAGTGACACCCAGGCTATGCTTGGGTTATAATACAGTGGGATCCCCCCCCACCATCGCGTGTTTTAGGTCTTAAATTTCATTCAAGGTGGTATTAAAAAGGTCTTATAAAGTCTTAAATTTGACTTGCTGAAACCTGCAGATACCTTGTGTTTCCCTCTCTCTCTTCCCTATCGTCCAAATGGAGGCTTTGTACGGGGATGGGTTGGGGCGACAGAAGCTCAGCTATAAGAGCGGGTTGGCTGCTAACCGAAAGGTTGCTAGTTCGATCCCCGGCTCCTCCTAGCTAGAGTGTTGAGGTGTCCCTGAGCGAGACGCCTCACCCTGACTTCTCCCGACGAGCTGGCTGTCGCCATACGGTTGACTCCACCGTCGGTGTTTGAAAGGTTGTAAGTCACTTTGGATAAAAGCGAAATGTAAAGTGTGCGAGGTTACGCATGGTGTTAGTCTGTACGATAGACACGCACAAAAACGCTGACGCACACATGCACACATCTATGCATACACATACACACATAAACACATACACACATATATATATGTACACACGCACTCCCATGTGCATATACACCAACACGCGTACAAACCAACATATATACACACACACACACACACGCATACACTCACACACACGCATATACACTCGCACATATACACACTGCCAAATATACAATCACACACACACAGATACACACACACACATGTGTGAGAGCACGCATGCAAACAGGGCCGCGAAGCAAATTACTCATTACAACCATTTCATGAGATTTGTATGCGAAGATCGACTGGGCATGCCTGCTGGTCCAATTTGGACCCAAACAAAACAAACCCGGAATGAACCAAAGAATCTGGTTAAGGTGGATGCAGGTTCTGCAACTGTCCTGCATCATCATCATCATCATCACCGTCATCGCATTTCCAAGATAAAGAATATTCAATACTTTTGTTTGTTTAAGGCATATTTTTGTGATGCCAGGTTGCACAGACTCAAAATATCACTACAGTACGAACACCAACCCAGTGACTGTACACGCACATGTGGATGGATGAACACTAAATTTATGAGTGCGTGCAGGCAGAAATGAAGAGGAGGATAGATGCCCTTAAGTCAAATAGGAACCCTGCACGTTTGGACCAAATGAATGGAACCCGCTGAACAACAGCATCATTAATACTGCATCTCAACCACGAGCAGACAGAGCACAGTGTAGCACTCACACACACAGAGAAAGACACACACACACACACACACACATACACACACACACACACACACACACACAGTGTAGCACACACACACACAGAGAAAGACACACACACACACATACACACACTGCCTTCGATGGGTGAGGACACAGCCACCGAGGGTTGCCCCCGGTAACCACATGCTAAAACAGCTTGGTCCCCTGGCACGCCGTCGCCACACACACGCTCACACTCCTCAGAGTGTGTGTGTGTGTGTGTGTGTGTGTGTGTGTGTGTGTGTGTGTGTGTGTGTGTGTGTGTGTGTGTGTGTGTGTGTGTGTGTGTGTGTGTGTGTGTGTGTGTGTGTGTGTGTGTGTGTGTGTGTGTGTGCGTATGTGTGTGTGTGTGATAGAGATATGTTGGGGGGGTGTAGGCATTCATTAATGGGTAAGCTGCGTGCAGGCAAAGAGTGACAAGGAAAACCTTATGTTGTCCTGACGACCGACTTAAATTCGCTATGGTTCCATGCGAGGAGTGTCACGTTCCACCACTTCCCTTGTGGAGGGAGCGAGCGAGAGTAGAGGGAGTCACTCCCCCCTTCCATCATGTAAAGATGTTGTTTGTTGTTTGCGAGGTGGCACGCATGAACTTAACTCGTGACCTCACCAAAAAAAATGAGATTGACCCAAATATGCAAATATATGCAAATGTTCCCTCCATCCGTTCTCCATCAAAGGTGCGTCGTTGCTGCCAGACGGTTTTAATTGGGTTGGAGTCTGCGTCGCAGCACCCTACCCCACACACTCTATTCTTAGACTTCTTTCTTACACTTCAACTTGGTTTTTGCCATACAGTGAAACCTCTTCCCTAGCGCCGCAAATGTAAGCAAATGCCTGCTGCAATGTGTAGAGCTGTTAGTTAGCAAAAAAGGCTCTGAATTCAATGACTCTTTTCCAGTTTGGTCGGCGTTTCCTGTCTAGACTTCAGAGGCGTTGGGCAATACTGGCTCCTGCCTTGGTGTGCTAATGCTATGATGAAATATAAAATCCCCCAAAAAATGATCATTATAGCAGCTGTATTTTGTACTTTCTTTATCCACGTAGGCACAGGCAATCTACAGAAATCCAATCGAAAAAAGTGAACTCTTTGCACCTTCTGTACTCAATGGTAAGGACGCCATCTTAATTAATTAGCATTCAGCATTTAGGGAGTGGTGCCAAGGCCGTATGTTTATCGCGTGCTGCCGTTGTGTGCAGGCACCGCGCCTCCTTTTCTACTCTGACGGTTTAGCTCCAACTTTAGATTTTCCTTTCCCACCGCAAAAAACCACGAAAGCGTGGTTGAAAAAAGAGAGTGCCCTTTGAAATATATATGTAAGGCTGGGGGCTGTGTTTGAAGCCTTCTGTCAGGTCTGCTGACTGAATACACAGGAGGGAAGTGTAGGCAGAGATGTCACCGTCGCCACCCGGGCGCGACTGCCACCACCGCCTCCTCTGCTATTTTTCTCCCTTTTTTCCTCATTTTATTTCGCTCTCGTTCTCCCTTCTAAACCCCGGGGGTAAGAGTGGCCTTCCTTCAAAGAAAAAAAAACTCTCGAAAAGCGACCAAAGAACAATTCCTGGAAAGAGGCTCAGAGTTGTGTTTCAATGGAGGTGGGCGTTTGACAGCCAGCCAGACAGACAGTCAGTCAAAGGCTCTGCCAGTCATTCAGCAAGACAGTCGGTTAACCGACCGGTCAATCAGGCGGTCGGTCGGACAGTTCCTCAATCAAACAATCAGTCAGTCAGTCACATCGTCACCTTGCTTGCCAGTCAGCCAGTCAGTCATTCCGTGAGTCAGCTAGTCAGTCAGTCGGCCAGTCACTCAATAAAAAAGTCAGTCGCATAGTCACCCACCTAGTCAGTCAGTGAGTCAGCCAAGCTATCAGTCAGTCAGTCAGTCAATTCAACAGTCAGTCACAGTCACTCAGCCAGTCAGTAAATCAGTTAGGCACTCAGTCAGTCAGCCAGCCAGCCAGCCAGCCAGTCATTCAGTCCCGTGTGGTCTCCCACTCTAGAGAACAGGTACTGTAGTGTTCTCCAGGAAGCTGAGTCTAGGACTTAGCGCAGTGGATGCCCTCAGGGCCCGTTCAGACAATTTGGAGTCAACACACAAACACGCCCCCGCTCCACCAGCCAACGCATGCTTGTCTCAGGGCCGCCTTCATGTGCAAATGCACTGACTGTCGATGTGCGTGTGTGTGTGTGTGTGTGTGTGTGTGTGTGTGTGTGTGTGTGTGTGTGTGCGTGCGTGCGTGCGTGCGTGCGCGCGTGCGTTTTGAGAGTGGGTGTGTTTTGTTTGTGTGTGTGTTTGTGTGTGTGCGAGTTGTTTGTGTGTGTGTTTTGAGTGCGTGTATGTCTGGTTTGGATCCTTCCCTCCTCTCCCACGGTGACGGCGCTAATCCCCGGCAACACATCAATGGCCAGATGAAAACAACGGGAATACCGAGCAAAACTCTCCAAAGTTTCCTGCTTCTAGCCTGCTTTTTTTCCCGACTTTTGCTCGATAATATTCCTGGGGTATCTCCCGTGCCCCATGCTGGGTCCGGGTAAACCGCGAGCTGCAGTGCATCGGAGCCCCCCAGTTGCAGCCGGAGAAGCATTGATCTGACGGCACGTTGACTCCACTGACTCCTCGGATTGTACATTTATTTATTTATTAAAGCGTGGCTTTGTACTCGCTGCTCGGTACTGCTTTAAAAAACAAACCGTGTGCGTGAAGCGTTTGGCAGGTTGAAACGAGACGGCCTTAGTAACGACTCCTTCCATATGCCGTAGGAAAAGGCAGTGGCGCCCATCTGTGATGTAAGAGGAAGTGGAGCTGTTGACATCGTGTGATTGGAGGGTTTTTTTTTCTCCCCAGCTGGTGGTTTGAGAGCGCAGGCAACAGAGTTTTTTCTCGTCTCCACTTCAAACATCGGCGTCTGTTGCGTTTTTTTGTTTCCATGTTTCATCCGATATGATAGAGATGATACTCCTACACACGACGTGACCCTCAGCTATCTACGGCCCGGTGTTGTTTAGGCGGTGGAGACACTTTGGAGAGAGTAGTGATCGCGATAATGTACTCGTTTTGAAAAGCCGAGAAAGGGAAGCATCTTGTGACTGTGTCCCCTGTGCATCATCAACGCTTGCATCATTATCTCGTACCTTCGATCAGGTTGTACAACAATAAAACCCTTCAATCAAGTCGAATACATGCAATCCGCCACTTTCCCCTAAACCCTAAACGGTGGTAACATAATCTACTAGTAAACACACGTAAAATACCCCTTCAAGTGTCCTTCCCTCTAGGAGATGTTTCTTCCTTGAGGGACATTATTCCTAAAACGTCTAATACTACTAAGACATCCTCTCTGCCACTACGCCCTACCATGACCCTGTCAGAGTGCAAACGTCAGGCTGGACGAGTTAACACACAAGTGGAGATGAAACTTGGTTAAAAATTGAAGAAAGCAGCACATTCTGGACTGCAGAGAGAGCCCTGGGGCCAAAAGCCTGACTAGGAACCAGCCAGTAGCCACCCAGAAATTAGCCTGTCTGCTCGGTACCAGCTTTTCGGCAGCTTTTCACCCTAATGCTCACACAGGCTGCATGTCTGGCTGGAAGTGGACCATCCATCTAACACATAGGATCCCACGATGATACTTCTTACTACACACTGCTTCCATGGAAAACTCTATTCCGGAATAACCTTGGCTGTGTATGATATGACCGTGTTTGTGTTAAAAGTTGACAAGTATGTGTGCGAGGTAATACAACGGATGATGTTCTGAAATGCATTGTGATGGCTGAGAGTGCAGCCACATGTTTTGTTTACTGTTTATATTAGCTCACCTTTATTCATTTAAAACCTACATACTACACAAATCCAAGGAAAGGGAGGGTTTTTATGATGGGGATCAGTGCGGCTGTGATTCGGTCATCGATACAACGCCACAGGCCGGGTGCGGAAAATATAGTCCCCCATGTCTCAGTTCTCAGTTCATTTCCTGTGTGTCCGTTTACCGGGGTGTTTAACACCTGGGCCTCATCCAGTCACCCATTATGTTGATCTCATTTACGTTGGACCCCATGTCCTTTTTCGTCCCTGTTAGTTATTGGTAATCCACTATCTTTATCGTTTTTTTGGTATTTATTTCGGTGGAATAATAGAATAATAGGTCCTGTGTTTGCTATTGTGTATCTCATCATGCCTCTGTCTGTCTGTCTGTCTGTCTCTCTCTGTCTGTCTGTCTGTCTGTGACAGGAAGTGGCATCAACGCCACGGGGATTCAAACCCATATATTTAGTCTGGTTGCTACTGCAAGCACATCTACTGTTCTTCATAAGTTTTCTTTATTCTGTTTGCCAGAATTTTTGTGCAGTTAACTGCTCCTACATACTTTCAGCTACAGAAATCATTCAACTATCAAACAATTTATCAAACATTTAACAATTCAACACAATCTTCAATAATCTGAATACCGAATTCAATTACCTTTATACTTTTTTCGGAATCACAATTTAAGTTCCATATTGGCTTCGTTTTCAGTTGGTCTCATTGATTTATGTCTGAGGTTAGAGCGCGGAGGACGTGCAGGCAGTGTTGCCAGATTTGGATTTTTTTTCCCGCCGAAATGGACTACCACTGCTGCCTACGTTCAGGTAGCAGTGACGCTAGCGTTGACGTTAGCGCTGACCTTAGCCCTGGCGCTAGCGCTGACCTTAGCGCTGACCTTAGCCCTGACGTTAGCGGTGACATTAGCATTTTAGCAACCACACTCTCGCGGTTCTTTAGGACTAATCTATTTAGGTTTTTTAAGTCCAGATTTCGACCAGAATCAATTGATAGCACTATTATCTAACCCAGTACATCACCCGTTATCTAATAATAGTGGTTTAGGTGGTTTTCATTAAGGAAGCAATCAAAGGTACAATATGAGACACAAATCCAATAGTGGTATGTCATTTCTACATTTATTTTCTATTTATTTTTATTTTCTAACAACGTGGTGGAGATGAACAACAACATGATTTCTATGCTATGTTGATGCCCAGTGAGAGCGGTGGGAAATATTTGCTCAGGAATATATATAGAATAGATACTACCTTTAATGATACCCTTGTAGTAAATACTGCTAGATCTTCAGTGTAACACTGATTAAAAACGTACTATACAAATACTTTGCAACAAACAATCTAAGAGGAACACACTCAGTCGTAAAGACACTCAATTAATGTCAAACAAAAGATCCATTCATGTAACCTGTTCTCTAAGACAAAGCAGCAGTGACGGTTCTTCTTTTAAGAAAAAGCCAACTTCAAAACCACATTCAAAACCACATTCACATGAAGGACTCGTGTCCAGTACTAGCGTGACCTGAGCAGCTATTGCTTGTGTGATCGACTCTAAACACCATGGAAGACGGGCCCTCGGATTGGCTCCCCCCCTCACGTCCTGGAAGCCTACTGGTGGTTGGCTGTCCAGGCTGATCCGTGGGCCAATGAGTGAGGAGGGAGGGCGGGCGAGCGAATGTGGTCGGGGGACAGAGAGAGGAGAGGAAGAGTGACGGAGAGGAGGAAGAGGGGAGGACAGAGTGACAGAGAGGAGGAAGAGGAGAGAGAGAGGATACAGAGAGTGACAGAGGAGGAGGAAGAGGAGAGAGGAGGAGAGAGAGTGACAAGAGAGGAGGAAGAGGAGAGAGAGAGAGGAGACAAAGAGTGACAAGAGAGAAGAGGAGAGAGAGAGAGGAGACAGAGAGTGACAAGAGAGGAGGAAGAGGAGACAGAGAGTGACAAGAGAGGAGACAAAGAGTGACAAGAGAGAAGAGGAGAGAGAGAGGAGACAGAGAGTGACAAGAGAGGAGGAAGAGGAGACAGAGAGTGACAAGAGAGGAGGAAGAGGAGAGAGAGAGTGACAAGAGAGGAGGAAGAGGAGAGAGAGAGGAGACAGAGAGTGACAAGAGAGGAGGAAGAGGAGAGAGAGAGAGAGAGTCAGACTGACGAGAGGAGGAAGAGGAGAGAGAGAGAGAGAGAGAGAGAGAGAGAGGAGAGAGAGAGAGAGAGAGAGAGGAGAGAGGAGACAGAGAGTGACAAGAGAGGAGGAAGAGGAGACAGAGAGTGACAGAGAGAGAGAGGAAGAAGAGAGAGAGAGAGAGAGAGTGAGAGAGAGAGAGAGAGAGAGAGAGAGAGAGAGAGAGAGAGAGAGAGAGAGAGAGAGAGAGAGAGAGAGAAGAGAGAGAGGAGAGAGAGAGAGAGAGAGAGGAGGAAGTGGGGGCGGGGCTTGGAGGACGGATGGACGTGGGCGGGGTCACAGCTCGCTGTGCACGCCCTTCTGTGTGCGGGCGGGCCGGCAGGCGG
>OLKM01001151.1:101504-114004 GCA_900291075.1 Melanogrammus aeglefinus | reverse complement strand
CAATCAATCCCGCTTTTATTCGTTAGCTCCGAAGCCGGGGAACGCTATCACCCTGAGAGACTCTACTTTCCCGCCTTTAAGGCAATCGAGAAAAAGTAGAATTGTCCCTGGTGTCGTTTTTTGTTCGACGCAAACGACAAAGAGGGATATTTCCTGCGTCGTCTCGAGGAGATGAACGGGCTCTTTGAGGAAAGTATTTCGGTTGGGGGCTCATGGCGGCGTCTGTCTGCTCGCGTAACAATGGCGCAAACAAACACGCCGCCTAGCCGCAACGGCGCGTTAGCGAGACGCATCTCTCCGCCATGATCACCGTTTCTTCCGGGCGCCTTTCCTGTTTAGCGCGCGGTGGGGGGGGGGGAGTGGGGAGGTTTCCCTCCACTCTCTCCTCGCGAAAAACATGAAACGGCGTTAAGGCATCAATATTCAATGAAAGACCTTCGCCGAGAGTAATGACACAGAAAAAGCAGATCTCTCCTCGGCTCTGATCACTGACAGACGGAAATGGGTGTAGGTCTTAGCGCCCCCGCCACTGAACATAAAACGAGAACAAACAAGAAAGGGAATCCTCAACGACTCCCTCTGTGTGTACTTAATACGGACCTGTGTGTACACGGCTTTAAGTATACCCTGATTTGTCTTAGAACACACCGACTCAAGAGAAGGATTTGTACAAAGGTGTAACTCTGATTAAAATTAGATATTGCAGGAATAGTGTCTACTATGTCATCTTTGAGTACACGATTACAAAATACTAGTGACGGCCTTATTTGTGTGTGTATGTGTATATGTGTGCAGCAATGCCAGGGCCTTTTACGTTTTTTTTTTAAATACATTTCTTCCTTTGTAAAGTGTGTGTGTGTGTGTGTGTGTGTGTTGTGTGTGTGTGTGTGTGTGTGTGTGTGTGTGTGTGTGTGTGTGTGTGTGTGTGTGTGTGTGTGTGTGTGTGTGTGTGTGTGTGTGTGTGTGTGTGTGTGTGTGTGTGTGTGTGTGTGTGTGTGTGTGTGTGTGTTTTGAGGTATCTGTCTCTCTGTGTGAGTGTGTGTGTGTGTGTGTGTGTGTGTGTGTGTGTGTGTGTGTGTGTGTGTGTGTGTGTGTGTGTGTGTGTGTGTGTTGAGGTATCTGTCTCTCTTGTGTGAGTCGTGTGTTGTGTGTGTGTGTGTGTGTGTGTGTGTGTGTGTGTGTGTGTGTGTGTGTTGTGTGTGTGTGTGTGTGTGTGTGTGTGTGTGTGTGTGTGTGTGTGTGTGTGTGTGTGTGTGTGTGTGTGTTGTCTGTCTCTCTGTGTGTGTGTGTGTGTGTGTGTGTGTGTGTGTGTGTGTGTGTGTGTGTGTGTGTGTGTGTGTGTGTGTGTGTGTGTGTGTGTGTGTGTGTGTGTGTGTTCAGGTATCCGTCTCTCTGTGTGTGTGTGTGTGTGTGTGTGTGTGTGTGTGTGTGTGTGTGTGTGTGTGTGTGTGTGTGTGTGTGTGTGTGTGTGTGTGTGTGTGTGTGTGTGTTCAGGTATCCGTCTCTCTGTGTGAGTGTGTATGTGTGTGTCGGTTTGTTTGTTGAAGGGTATATCTGTATGTGTCTAGAGCATACAATGTGTGTACTATATACAGTATCGCTGTAGCGATGCCACTGCCTTCACCTTCGATTTCTTCCTTTCTAAAAGCACTACGGCCGGCCCTGCTTTTGAACAGCGCTTCATACACAACCATCCCTTGCCTCACTGTTCGTCCATTTGTACCCCACAATTTGACTGACCCCGATGCCCACCGCAGAGGCGTCCCCTGATCCACAGCAGACTACAGACAGACTCTGTACCCTCTCTTCAGGGACCAGGGGGACTCTCCCCACACAGAGAGCAGCCGGAGCTGCTGCTCGCCCTGTCTGTCTGTCTGTCTGTCTGTCTGTCTGTCTGTCTGTCTGTCTGTCTGTCTGTCTGTCTGTCTGTCTGTCTGTCTGTCTGTCTGTCTGTCTGTCTGTCTGTCTGTCTGGGTGGGGTCAGCCAGGGGGTGACAGCCTGGCCCTCCCACGCCGCTCCCTGGCTGCGTCTGATTGGGTTTCAGCGGTCGCTTAGCGTCCAACCGGGGCTTTGGATTGAAAGCCGTGACTCAGCTGGGGAGGTTGGTGGGGTGGTGGTGGTGGGGGGGGGAGGTGTGGTGGAGGGGTGGTGGTGGGGGGGGGGTGGTGGTGGTGGGTGGTGCTGTGGTGATGGACGGTGCGCTGTGGGGTGTGTCGCTGCCAGTTGTGATTGGCACGGCGCTTTCGGGTGTCTCATTTGCCCGCCTGCCCGTTGCCTTGACCGACCCCCCCTCTAGCGTGTCGCATATTACCCCCCACCACCCCCTACACACTCCCACACACCATACACACACACACACAGCCCTCCACCCAACTACACACTCTCACACACACACACACACACACACACACACACACACATGCCAAATGCCTCCATATATAGTCTCCAGTGGGTCTCACTCTCCCCTATACCTTCACTGACCCGCACGGCCATAGGCCCATGGGGGGGAGGGGGTTGTGAGGGAGCAGGGTGTGTGTGTGTGTGTGTGTGTGTGTGTGTGTGTGTGTGTGTGTGTGTGTGTGTGTGTGTGTGTGTGTGTGTGTTTGTGTGTGTGTGTGTGTGTGTGTGTGTGTGTGTAGCCGGGGGGAGGTGGGGGGGGAGGGGGGGGTGGGCAGCATCACACCTTGTCAGTTAAGACTCCTGTTACAGGCCCCTGACCCTTATTGACAGAGTGATCATCGTAACGACACCCCTGTGGCCGGCTGGCTGGGCTGGGGGGACGCACACCCCCCCCCACGATCACTCCCCTTATCACTCCCCCGATCACTCTCCCGATCACTCCCCCCCTCCCACAATCACTCCCCCAGTCACTTCCCCGTTCCTCCCACGATCACGCCCCTGTTCACTCCCCAGGTCACTCCACCGATCGCTCGCCACTAGCTGGTGGCGAGCGATTGTATATTTCCTCTCCCCCCCCCCCCCCCCCCGTTGGCGCCGTTGCCGTGGCGACTTGCGCAGGGTAAAGATGAGCTCCGGCCCGGTGGCGCTCGTGTCAACGTAATTCGCGTTGGCATTTGCTCGCCCGGCAAAACATCGCCGGGCATCGGCACGCATGAAAGGGATTTATGTTGCCCCCCGCGACCCCTTGACATACAGTAGAGCGCACAGCCCCAGCTGGGAGACAACACATCCTTACTACAAGCAACTCCCCCCCTCCTCGCCCCACTCCCCCCCTCTCCCCCGCCCTCCCCCCCTCCCTGGAGCCATGGGAAGTTTATTTTCTCATCCGATTTCTCCCTCCTTGGCTTTGAAGCCGGCGACACGTACCGCGCCCCCCCCCCCCCCCCCATGCCCTGGTGCCCCGCGACGCTGGCCGACATGTGAGTCACTGATGCATGCTGCCGCGGGGATTGTTCTGCTTTAAAGCCCCAGAAACAGATAACCAGGGACCACCGTGGGAACTGCAGACTTCCTTCATCTCACTCTCCCGCCGTGGCCCGGCGCAGATCGGAAAAATCAGGGTTTGTTGGACGCAGGGAAAAAGCAGGAAGGCTGGGGTAAAACACCTCCCGCGTGACATTACAAACTCCCGGATAAAGGACAGTTACCTGGTTTTAGCGGATGGCGTCGTTGGGGGAACACAGGGTGAATATAGAGAGCGCCATAGCACGCTGACACCACACGGTGAACATTACTGTTGACCGGTGAAACGAGCGGGATGTGTCACTTTCACTTTCACTTTGTCGTCTTTTCAATGTTTTCACAGGGATTTTATTCTACCTCCTAGGTCATCTAGGATTGTCTTCTTGCTTTGTGTCACTGTAATTGGTTGAACTGCTTTGGACTAACTCTTTGCAAAACAATGACACCAAACAAACATTGGTTAAAGGTGCAATGTCTAGGATTTAGTGCCATCCAGTGGTGAGGTGGCAGATGGCGGCTGACTGAATCCCACCAGCTCCCCTCCCCTCCCCACAGGCGTTTTGGAGCTTTTGCATCTGTTGCGGGGATGAACTTCAAAACCTAGATACCGACTGTGGATTTAAACTCCTCGCACGGACCCCGCCAAACCGCCAAGTCGGGCTAATTTGTGTAAACTCCCCTTGCGCTCTCGTTTGATCTTCGCCAACGTGTCCAAATGATTAACCCACAAACATGCTTTGGGTTGTCAGCGTTCGACTTGATGACTTCCTCCTTATTTCACTCAGTGTGTCAAGGTGGGCCGAGCGAAGCGATTGATTCTGCCGGGGGTTGGTCACACAGGCTCCATCTCCAATACACCACCTCCGTGTTTTGACTTGACCTGCCATCTTTTTTTATATCGGTTGGGGGGGGGGGTCGAACATTCGATTTTACGCTCAAGCTCGCTTCAACCATATTTAGGTGGGTTTTGCAATGTTTGCCAATACTTGTTCTTGTAACTTTACTTCAAGGCGAACCAAACCCCAGCGCTGCGTGTCCATTGGTTTGCATGAGAGGACTCGCTCGCTAGGTTAAACCCATCAAATACGAGAAACTTTATTAAGCCCTGTGGGGGGAATTCAGCAGCTGCAGCATTTGACCAATCCTAGCCTGTTATGAACAGTGGGCTGCCACACAGTGTGGCACCCAGGAACCATCTAAAGCTTTTTAGAGCCCTAGCCATGCTTATGGGCAGGGCTGGATTGTTAACTTGCATTTTTTGAGGAGTGGGGGAATAGCTCTTGCAGTGAGGCAGCTGTGCTAACCACTGAGCCACCGTGGCATCGTGATGCTCACGTCTTATTGGCTGTAACCCGGTCACCCGCTGATTAGCCGTTGATGACACACACCTGCTCTATGCTTAGTGAGGCTGAACCACAGGGTTTTTAGAGGGGGGCTAGCAGCCGTGGAGCCCCAGAAAGGGGCATCAAAACAGGGGTTAAGGGTATAAGGTTGCCCTTTAAGAATTGTGTAATATGGTATTTGTAGTTATGCTGGTGAACCACAATGTTGCAAATCTTGAATTGAAGAATGGCTTCTGGAATCCCAGCAGCACTCTTAGAACTACGATTTTCCAGGCTAACATTTTTGGAAATTAACTGATTCTTGAATCCTGAGAATTGGATGTTGTGGTTAGTCTTTCAGGTAGGAGGGGGGGCAAAGCCCTAAATACATGTCTTAGTAAATATTGAATGACACCATGTGACCTGTGAGGAGGGACATGTAGTCTAACAGATTCTCGGCGTCTAATCCTTATTAAAATGAATTAGCCTTTACCTCCTGTCACGTAATGCACGGCCCCTCTGTTCGAATCCCAAACCCAGCCGCATTCGCTTTCTCCCACCGCTTTCCATGACACCGCCCTAATCCGCACGTCTTAAAAGTGAAGAATCCCTGGGATCCGGGGTCTAATCTCAGCGGGCTGCGAGGGAAGAGATTGCCTGTCCTGATGTAGCCAGACCTGGAACCTGTCGGAGCACATTATCATTCAGATGGCTCCACTGAGGGGGCAGAGAGAGGGCACACAGACATCTTATTGGCTTGGCTATAGAGCCGGCAATAGAGAGAGTGAGTGTGTGAGGCAGAGAGTGGGAGTGAGTGAAAGGGAGTGAGTATGATTGAGTGAGTGGGAAGAGAGAAAAAAGAGAGTGTGTGAGAGAGAGAGAGAGAGAGTCAGAGTGAGGTTGAGAGAGGCTTATTTGAAATAGCCGAGCCGAGTGTGAGTTCCCTTTGACTTCACAGGAGAGTGAATAAAGTCCGAGCCAAAGCAGAACTGATAGCTGACCTCAATTTCAGCATCACGCCCCTCACCCCCTCCCACTAACCACACATGAAAAAAAGAAAACATCCCCCCACACATCTAAGGAAGGTCAAGCCAGACTATATTCGTATGGATATTCGCGTTTGTGTGTGTCTCTGTGCGTCTCTTATGTGTGTGCATGTGTGTGTGTGTGTGTCCTACAACAAGCAACAAGCGCACGCTACGTGAACACGTCGGTGTCCGTGTGTGCGTGGATGTCCGCGCGGGCCGCACATGTCAGCGTCACGGCCTAACACGCTGGCAGAGCTCGCCACTGCGTGCGCCACTGCGTGCGCCACTGCGTGCGCCACTGCGTGCGCCACTGCGTGCGCCACTGCGTGCGCCACTGCGTGCGCCACTGCGTGCGCCACTGCGTGCGATTGGCCCGCGATCCTGCCTCATGTGCATAACGCCGGCGTGCCGTGGTTCGACACGCAGATACACAGCATGCATTCATCATAGCTCCGTGGCTCCACGAGGTATAGTCCCTCTCTCTCCCCTGGTGGAGGCCACTCGATTCAGCCTCTGGACCCAGAATCCCTGACTCTGACACGGACGCCGTTCAGGTTCACTACAGGTTACTGAACAGTGGAAGAACGAGGGAGTAGTCGTACTGGTGTTTGGTGGTGCTAGGAGTTGTGGAAATGTATCTGTAACAACGTCAACGCCTCGATCACCTCGGTGACTTTTACTGGGGCTCCTGCTGACGCAAGGACACAGGGCAGTGGTGATGGAAAACCGGTTTATTGTTCACGCAGTGAAACATGAGCTGGTGCTCCGTGTTAACCTGTGCCCACTGATTGCTTAATGTACAACAGGTGTGCAGCCTCGCCCAGCCCCAGAGTCCAATCAGGGGTTAGCATAGCATATTAGCGCTATGGGTAAAGCACCAACCCCTGGGGTGAGGAGTTTCTTGTGCAACCTTGGCAAACGGCACGGGGTTATTAGACTGTGAGAATGTCATTAAGCAAGCACAAGAAGAGCATGAGGATTCAGACTAACATTGAACACATGTCTTTGACACTGTTTCTGACAGCCCCGTGTCAGCCTGATGAGTTCTGCCTGATGAGTTCTGCAGTAACAATCTCCTGAGATGTACTTTAAACCCTTCAACACAGAGTTTTTTTTAAAAGTCTGTTGGACACCTTTTATATCATGTTCTGTAAACCACAGTCGCGGCAACCTTTCTTGAGTCTGACGGGTAAGTATTAACAGGTAATTCGAACGGTATGTCAGCAGACGTGTGTGTGTGTGTGTGTGTGTGTGTGTGTGTGTGTGTGTGTGTGTGTGTGTGTGTGTGTGTGTGTGTGTGTGTGTGTGTGTGTGTGTGTGTGTGTGTGTGTGTGTGTGTGTGTATCGTGCTTACTTTCACTAATGTCATGACTCTTGCTAAGGAAGCCGTTCAATCCCAACTTAATTAAACATGGCGAAAAAGCTCAATACCAACATTGATTTTTTTTTATTTAATGTGTGCGTGTGTTTCTCTGTGTGTGTGTGTGTGTGTGTTCAGGTGTCTCTCAGTGTGAATGTGTGTTTGTGTATGTGTGTGTGTGTGTGTGTGTGTGTGTGTGTGTGTGTGTGTGTGTGTGTGTGTGTGTGTGTGTGTGTGTGTGTCAGGTGTCTGTCTCTGTCTGTGTGTATGTGTGCGTGTACGTACCTGTGTGTGTGTGTGTGTGTGTGTGTGTGTGTGATTAGATAGATAATGTACGTAATACACACACACACACACAAACACACAAACCCAGGCCATCATTACAGCCAGCGATGAGCACACACACTCGTTACCTCGTGTGTTTCCTCCACCACTCCTGCTCCGACCCATCCCTACCTATCCTGGCGCTCCGGAATCAGTATTCAGTTAACAGCTCACCCGCGCCTCATTAACCCAGGCCAGGGGTAGCGGTTTCCACGGCAACCCCTCACGTTAAGCAAAAAAATATATATATCGCAGTTTGAGGGGAGTGGGGGGGGTTACCGTGCGGCACCGACGCCTTAACCCTGCCACTCCACTCCCCCCCCCCCCCCCCCCCTCCTCTACACCTTCTTCCCCTCAGCTCAGCCCTGATTGGCTGACAAAGGGGGCGGAGTCGGGAGGGACGGCGGACACCGATGCTATGCTTATCCGTCATTAGATGTACAGTTGGAGCCGCGGCCACTCACACACGTAGTGGAGGCACTGGCGAGTGGGCTACACCGGCTACGCAGGGGGAGGGGCTGGGGGGGTGGGGGGAGTGTGGTCACGTAATACCCCCCCTCCACACACATGCACGCACGCACGCACGCACACACACGCACACGCATGTGCACGTGGAGTGGGAGGACGCTAATCGTCTCGTGCTCTCCCAGGTAACGAGGGCCACTCTGTGCGCTAATAGCACTCCGGGGAGCGACCTTGACGACTTGAAAAAAAAACTGTGGAAAAAAAAACCCGGGAGCATTAAGCAAAACACTTTGGCGCGCAATTACGCACTTGTTTGAGTGGCGCCCGCCACCTCCTCGCTGTAGGTTAAGTCGTCGTGGCCGGGGGCCCCGGAATAGACGGGGACGATGAAATAAATGACACAAATGCAGATTTGTTTGTTGTTTTCATCATCACACACACAAAAAACACACGAAAAGTCACAAACTTGAAACGCTTGAACGGAAAACAAGTAAGAGATCGGAATGGTTGGTTTTTACGTGCGCGCACGCGGTAAAAGCACTGCAACGCCTCGGAAAAGCGAGACGATTTATTTTACAAATAAAATATAAAAGGGCTAAGACCACCCACCAGCGACAGATGAAGATAAATGGAACTGTTTTGGTCGTTTAGTGTGTGGAACGGACCCCCCCACCTCCTTACATCTATACAATATCAGACCTTGAATATTTAACGTGTTTTATATTTGCGTTTTGAATCACGACAGCCTGTATCAGATTCGGGTAAAGTAATAAAATACAATCTCAACGTACCCTACAGCATCGTTGGACACCGTCACCGTCGTTAGACCGCACTGACCAGAGTCAGCAGGGGGTAAATCCAGCAACCAATCATGCTAATTACCCGAGGCGTGTGTGTGCCCAGTATGACTCCATCGTGGAGAGCCTTCCAGAAGGCATCGAGTTGTTCAAACCCAGGTTGCCCAACACGATGGAGTGTTGCGGTCACTTAACTCTGGCGAGAACGTATAATCATGAATTTAACAACATACACATCGCATGGGGTTTTACTTCAATGGTTCAACACACGCCCAACACACGCCTTATTGTCATATTCAAAGACGAAGGGAGTAGATGTGTAACGAGTCACCCCTGACCATGGGACAAGGCTAGACCTTAGTCCTATTGGTCCTACGAGGACAGTTCATCATTGTGTCAACCACGCAAGGCGACAGCCAGCCCGTCGGGAGCAGTCAGGGTGAGGAGCCTCGTTCAGGGACACCTCGGCACTCCGCTAGGAGGAGCCGGGGATCGAACTTGCAACCTTCCGGTGACAAGTCAAGAGCGGTCTACCCCCTGAGCCCCGTGCCGCCCCATTGGTCCTGCAGGGACAATGGCACCAGGGTCCCACCATGGACCCATTGCCCCCCCCCACACCCCCAGAGTGAAAATGACAAAGAGTTGCTCAGCCCGGCCAGTAATCTCTTATGTCCAGCGTCTCTGAGGCTTACCCGCTGGCTTTTGTAGGAGCTGCTTGACGGGCAGTCAGCTTGGCGTGGTTTACATCCAATGCTGTGACGCGGCGGCGTCCGGTTCAAAGGGACCCGGAGATTAAAGGACAGGGCGCCGCCGCGCCGCGCTGTCGGCCGACTCTCGGCGCTCTTCTTCAGTCGACGGTGTGATTTGATTGGCGGATTATGCGTCACCGCATTGTTCGCCTTTCTGCGCTTGATCTGGTCGAAAGCCTTGACGCGGCCGGTGGAGACGGGATGGAATTACGCGAGCACAAAGGAAAGATAGTGATAATCTAAAGGGTTCTTGTGTCGGAGGAACCACGGGGATCTTTTTTGCGCACAGAACGGGGCGAGCGTTGCTTTCAGGGTGATGCAGTGGGTTGGCTGGTAACCGGAAGGTTGCCGGTTCGAGCGTCGCGGTGTCCCTGAGCAATGGCGCCTCGCCCCAAAGTACTCCAGAACGAGGTGGCGGTCGCCTTTGCGTGGCTGACTCCGCCGACGGCGGAGTCAGCCACGCAAAGGCGACCGCCACCTCGTGAATGGAGGGCGATTATTGTAAAGCGCTTTGATTGGCCAGTGGTTATAAAAAGCGCTGTGGAAATGCAGTCCATTCATGATGTAAAAATAAAGATATTTGCAGATCAGAAAGGAGCAAGTTTCAAGCCAAGTCGTTAAGGCGAATCAGTCCTTGGAGACATCATGAGATGGGCGTTGCTGAGGTTTGTTGGCTGTGTGTTTCCGGTGACCTTGATCAGGGCTGTTGGACTCTGTCTCCCGGCGCCATTGTGATTGCCTCGCCGAGTGAGAAACAGCCACCTATCGAGATAATGAGCCACTTTCGTGCTGTTTATACATGCCCGGCGACTGTAAAAAATAAATAAATGATAAGGCTGAAAGGGAGAGGTAATTAATCATAAAAAAAATAGAAGGAAGCCAACGATTTATTAAAACATAACAACACTTAGAAAAATAAAAGGCTGAGGCTTGATTTTTTTATTTCTCCATTGTCTTCGATATGAACTGATGAACACATTTCCATATTCCATAACGCCTTGTGACAGATGTCCTCTATGTGAACCACACTATATCGCCGGTTTAATGCCTCAGTACTATGGAAGCAGCCTAAAGTACCCGTACTGTATATTGCAGGGCGATCACTCTGGCTAATTTCCCTGTCACGATATTTTGAAGCATATCCCTGTTTTATAATAATGTGGATTAGAACAGGGGCTGCATTGTGTTTCCCATTTCCTCTGTGGTAATCGCTTATTTACAGCATTGAAATAATAAATAGTGAAATCACTACGACGCATACGTCCCACACACACACACACACACACACACCACACACACACACCACACACACACGTCACACACACACACACAACACACACACACACACACACACACACACACACACACACACTAACACACACACACACCACACACACACACACACACACACACACACACACACACACACACACACACACACACAGCGAGCTATCAAACAGCCTATATTTCTCTTCCCCGACGTTGGCCCACACACGGCCCCCTCTCGGCGCGACCGCTATACCCCCTCTTCTCTTCCCTTGCCTCCCCCCCCTGCTGCCTTGCCTCCACCGCGGTCGTTCAGAACGCTGGCTGCTCCAATGTTGCTAGGCTACCTCGCCACTGTATTTTTTCTCTCTCTCTCTCTCTCTCTCTCTCTCTCTCTCTCTCTCTCTCTCTCTCTCTCTCTCTCTCTCTCTCTCTCTCTCTCTCTCTCTCTCTCTCTCTCTCTCTCTCTCTCTCTCTCTCTCTCTCTCTCTCTCTCTCTCTCTCTCTCTCTCTCTCTCTCTCTCTCTCTCTCTCTCTCTCTCTCTCTCTCTCTCTCTCTCTCTCTCTCTCTCTGTCTCTCCCTTTCTCTCTCTCTTTTTTGTGTGAGAGAGGTTTTGCTTTCACAATAGCCCCCGTTACAACCCCCCCCCCCCACAAATGTCATTTCTATCTCCCTCTCGCAACACTTCTATTATATCTCTAACCTACCACCCCCTCTCTCTCTCTCTCTCTCTCTCTTCTCTCTCTTCTTGTTCTCTCTCTCTCTCCTCATACTCTACTCTCTCCGCTCTGAAATGCTCATCGTCGGTAGTGGTTTGTGCTGTGTGTTGTGTGTGATGTGTGGTGTGTGTGGTTGTGTGTGTGTGTGTGTGTGTGTGTTGTGTGTGTGTGTGTGTGGTGTGTGTGTGTGTGTGTGTGGTGGTGTGTGGAGGGGGGGGGGGGGGGGGGGCGCACCTTGGAGAGCTGCTTAACCCCCGGTGCAATACAACAGCAGTCCTTGATCCTTGAACCCCGCTGAGGTGTGTGGGGGGGGGACAATGACCTCATGACCCTGGTCATGGAGCCAACTGATTTCCCTAGAGCCCCCCTCCCCATACCCCCAATAAAATGAAAAAATAAAACATCACTTTTATTTGAGAACACAAGGGGAAGGGGGTGGGGAGAGAAGTCATTCATCAGGGTGTCGTTTACCGCGTTTTGTTTCTGTTTTTTCCCGGTGAGTCCTGCCCCGCGTTCTCGGTTCACATCGTGTTTTTCGGACTGAATCTGCTTTCCGTTTCCATTTCTCCCCGCTCTGACCTTTGGGGGGATCTGAATGAGCAGCAAATGAAACGTTTTTTGATTTTGCGGGGAGAATATGAGGAGCATGTCTGCGTCTGTTTATCCAAAACAAGACTCTGACAGGAATCTCAACTGCTAGGAACATAGTCTGGTGAGCTGTTAAAAGCACAGGTTGTAAAAAGAAATAAGAAAGAAATTGGAGATTGGAGCAGATTTTAGGGGCCGCACTTTTGCTGGCTTGTTCCATGTTGTCGCTGATTTTGTTTTGTTGCGTAAAGCTTTCAATCTGGGGAATGACATTTAAGAAGGCAAAGGAGAAAACATAAAAAAACAGAGTGGTGCAGCCTTCGGTGAGTCATTGAGATCACTCCTGTGGAACACGATCCAATAGAAATATAAAATTAATATCGGGCGAAATCCGCCATAATACCTCAAAAGCCGCCAAAAGCGCGGCGATCGTTAATCCTCTGCTTTTAACAATATC
>OLKM01001151.1:91973-100315 GCA_900291075.1 Melanogrammus aeglefinus | reverse complement strand
CTAGACGAGAGGGACACCGACGGTAAAATGGCCCCGGTCGTCAGAGTATGGATACTCACCACAGACACACTCATGTTTGTGTCCCCTACTCTGGCTCTAACTATCTCTATGGTTCTCTTGCTCTCTCTCTCTCTCTCTCTCTCTCTCTCTCTCTCCCTCTCTTTTGTCTCTGCATCCTCTCTCTCTCTCTCTCTCTCTCTCGCTCGCTCGCTCGCTCGCTCGCTCTCGCTCTCGCTCTCTCTAACGATATTGCCCTCGCCCTTGTTTTCTCTCTCGTTCTCTCGCACTCTCCCTCTAAATCTATGGCTCTCCCCCTCGTTTTCCCTAGTTCTCTCTCTCTCTCTCTCTCTCTCTCTCTCTCTCTCTCTCTCTCTCTCTCTCTCTCTCTCTCTCTCTCTCTCTCTCTCTCTCTCTCTCTCTCCCCCTAACTCTATCGCTCTCTCCCTCGTTGTCCTTTAGGGCGGTGAAGCAGGTGTGATAAATGCTAGCGTTTAAATCAAAGCACCCCCCCGTCCCCGTCCCCTCCTCTCCCCCCTCCCCCCCCAGCCTCAGCCTCACCCGCTCTGGGGAGAAGGATGAGGAGGAGGAGGAGGCCTGGGACTAGATTGATATCGCCGTGTGTGTGTGTGTGTGTGTGTGTGTGTGTGTGTGTGTGTGTGTGTGTGGTGTGTGTTGTGTGTGTGTGTGTGTGTGTGTGTGTGTGTGTGTATGTGTGTGGGGGTACCAGGGCGCTACCCAGAGAGGCTTTTGACGGATGGTCTGACAGGATAAAAAATGAACATTATTCCCAGCGTACGAGCTATGATTCATCCCCCCCAGCTCACCTCCTGCACCACCCTTTCCCACCACCACCACCACCACCACCCTCCCGTCCCCCCCGACACACACGCACACACACACTCACACACACCTACGGCCTCGTCGCCACGCTCCCCGATAATGGTACAGTACATCATGGGGATACGCGGCCGCCCCCCCTGAGTTAGCAGCACTGCTGCAGTGTGTGTGTGTTGTACTGATCACCGTGCTACTGCTGCAGTGTTTCTACGGTACGCCGTGTCGTTGTGCAGTGTCTGTCCACCGTGTACCATTGCAGTGTGTTCCACTGTGTGCTAGCCCATGGTTTGTAGGGTCTACTGTGCTACTGTTGTAGTGTTTGTGTGTTATACTGGGCATTGTGATACTGTTGTAGTGTTTGTGTGTTATACTGGGCATTGTGATACTGTTGTAGTGTTTGTGTTATACTGGGCATTGTGATACTGTTGTAGTGTTTGTGTGTTATACTGGGCATTGTGATACTGTTGTAGTGTGTGTGTTATACTGGGCATTGTGCTACTGTTGTAGTGTTTGTGTTATATTGCGTACTGCTGCAGTGTGTACTGTGTACTGATGCAGTGTTGGTGTATTCTACTGTGTACTGATGCAGTGTTGGTGTATTCTACTGTGTACTGATGCAGTGTTGGTGTATTCTACTGCGTACTGTGTACTGATGCAGTGTTGGTGTATTCTACTGCGTACTGATGCAGTGTTGGTGTATTCTACTGCGTACTGATGCAGTGTTGGTGTATTCTACTGCGTACTGATGCAGTGTTGGTGTATTCTACTGCGTACTGATGCAGTGTTGGTGTATTCTACTGCGTACTGATGCAGTGTTGGTGTATTCTACTGCGTACTGATGCAGTGTTGGTGTATTCTACTGTGTACTGATGCAGTGTTGGTGTATTCTACTGCGTACTGATGCAGTGTTGGTGTATTCTACTGCGTACTGATGCAGTGTTGGTGTATTCTACTGCGTACTGATGCAGTGTTGGTGTATTCTACTGTGTACTGATGCAGTGTTGGTGTATTCGTACTGTGTACTGATGCAGTGTTGGTGTATTCTACTGTGTACTGATGCAGTGTTGGTGTATTCTACTGCGTACTGATGCAGTGTTGGTGTATTCTACTGCGTACTGTGTACTGATGCAGTGTTGGACAAACCGCAGTGTGTCGTCCCTATTTCCGGGGGCAGGGCTCTCCGGTGTTATCAGACAAAGAGTTGCTGCTTCTCGCCGCAGAGGGAGATATCATTTGTATGCTGTTACACTTCCTGTGGTCCTGGCGCAGAGGTCGTGATCGTGTTTGTAGCGGCACACAGGCTCTCACAAACTCTCCTCAAATGAGTTCGGTCTTGAAGAAACGAAAACAACACCAAGTGCAGGAAGAAGAAACAGTGAGATGACTTCATCTAGACTCCTCCAGTCGCATCCGGGATTCGGACATGCCAGTGTATGGGGAGCTTCAAAATGTCCGAGAAGCGCGACCAACCGAAGCACTTAGCGTGCGAGAGGACCGCTATGGCGTCCTTTTTGTAAATCAAGAGTTTACAAACTAATGTGTCCTCCCTGACTTCCACATGCTCCCAGTCCAACACAGGTTTCGAACCAAAACACGGCTGACCACCTAGAAATCCCTGGGACCGCCGTCATTACCTCTGAGACCTCCTTCCTGACCACAGCCCTTCCTGAGGTCTGCAGTTCCACCATAAACCACCAGGAGTGACGCAGCGTGCGTACACAGCCTCATACCTCCCACCTTCTGGTCTGTCTCTCTTCCCCTGGAAAAGGTCTTCCTTGTTTTGGTCTTCGGGTAATCAGAAAAAGGCGCAATACTAATGTAAATATGTACTATTATGATTCGTATTATTATCTGTGGGTGTGCGATCTTAACTGTGTGTCTGTGTGTGTGTGTGTGTGTGTGTCTTTGTGTGCCTGCATGCCTGCCTGCCTGCGTGTGCGTGTGCATGCGTGCGTGTGCATGCGTGCGTGAATGTGAGAGATTCTGGGCAATGCATATCGCTCTCTTCCATGCTAACTGCTAGAATGCCTGTCAGCTATCGTAAGACGGGGAGGAGGGGATGGTGGTGGTCACGCAACTGCCAGTTAGCATTCTGTTAGCAATGTATCCCACACGAAGAACCCCCCCCATCTTCACCTTTCACCACACCAAGTGGGCGGGGGTGTGGGAGGTGACGGCGCAACAGAAATAACACAGAAAACCCCAATTAGATCTAGCTTGCTTGAAGTTTAACTCTACATGCGTTTGGGACGTGGGGGGAGGGGGGAGGCATAATTTCAATTAAACGAACCAGTGATGTGTCCTGAAGTCTTTTCTGAGGTTGTGCGCCCGGTGAAGGAAACTATGATCCCAATGGCGGTGTGTCCTGTGATAAAAAACCAAGAGACGCCGGAGCGTGTTGCCGTTGTCGTTTGACAAACGATCCTCAACTATTCTGAGAAGAGGAAAAGTGACAGCTAATTTAATGGAAGTATCTAGTACTTGGTTGATGGTAGGACTGTGGTACCCAGCAATGAGGAGGGTTACCTGTAGTACCTAGTATTAGACTGTAGTACCTAGTATTAGACTGTGGAACCTAGTATTGAGTAGAGTTAACAGTAGTACCTAGTATTAGACGGTAGTACCTAGTATTAGACTGCGGAACCTAGTATTGAGTAGAGTTAACAGTAGTACCTAGTATTAGACTGTAGTAGCTAGTATTAGACTGTGGTACCTAGTATTGAGGTGAGTTAACAGTAGTACCTAGTATTAGACTGTAGTACCTAGTATTAGACTGTAGTACCTAGTATTAGACTGTGGTACCTAGTATTGAGGTGAGTTAACAGTAGTACCTAGTATTGGACTGTAGTACCTAGTATTAGACTGTAGTACCTAGTATTAGAGGTGAGTTAACAGTAGTACCTAGTATTGGACTGTAGTACCTAGTATTAGACTGTAGTACCTAGTATTAGACTGTGGTACCTAGTATTGAGGTGAGTTAACAGTAGTACCTAGTATTAGACATGGGTCTTGTAACTTTTTGTTTGAAAGTACCCCCGCCCCACCCAACCTCTTTCTGTTCGGTCACGTCTTTTCTAACGTCAACTACATGTATGACTTCGGAGCACCTCTGGTTGTACGGCGCCGTGGTGAAATGGAGAAGGTCTTGAACACTACGTCACTCGATGTACGGTCCTGGAAATGCTGGTTCGAGGCCCTTGTGAGACGACAATACACAGGCCTCGATCCAGTTTCAAAAGCTGGTTCAAGGCCTGAGCGTCGGTGACATGGCATTGAATGCCCTGTTGTGGTGTGTAGTGCGATGAGATGAGTGTCTCGTTTGTGATACAAGCCTCTTGCTGTTAAGTCACGTATATTGTAAAGTCAACTACAAGTATAACTTCCAAGCAGCTCTGCGTGTACGTCTCTGTGGCGCAACGGAGAAGGCCAATGCTACTGGCGTTTGAGGACTGTGCGTTATAGACATTGTGTACGAGTCCTGTTCCGGTCGGTGTTGTGTGAGTGATAGTTGCACTCGTTTGTGATTAAATTATATTCTTCTTGTCAATTCTAACGTCAACTACAAGTATAACTTCCGACCATACAACTCTGTGCGTCTCGGTGGCGCAACGGAGAGAGGCGGTATGAAAATGTAATGGCATCTGAGATCTGGAGACTTGGGTTCAAGTCCTGGAACTCACAATCTCTGGATTCCCTGGATTCACCAGGGAATCCTAATTAAATTGTAAAACTTTAGAAGCTTTTACCAAACAAGAGGTGCCTCTGTGGTGGAGCTGTTTCCTATCTGTTCTGGGGACATGGGTTTGTTTCCTGCCATGGGCAGTTCGTGGGAACAACTGTCTAGTGAAGGGATCCATTCTCTCACACACTCATTTCGAATGACTGTTTGGGAGATTGGAAGACTGTGAATGAGTGCACTCATCCCCAGCCATCCATTCTCCCACAGTCATTCCCACTCACCCATTCATTCCGAATCACTGTCTGGGCAAATTAATTGTTGTGAATTAAGTCATTCACAGTAATCAATTCACACAGACAGTTATTCGCACTCATCCATTCGCCATACAGTCACTCCCACAAAACCTGCCTAGGCAGGAATCGAACCCATGTCTCCAGAACAGACAGGTGACAGCTCTATCACCTGCGCCACAGAGGCACCAGCTAAGAACTGGAGAGAGGTTATAATTGACCTGACAATTCAAATATCAATATTCGTCGTAAAATGTTTGAAAATCATCCACAACTGTGTCCACTTTGCCAGTGATCCACGCTGTGTGTTTCAGTCAGAGTTTATGATTGACTTTGCAATTCACATGGCTACGTTTCAAAAGAACAATTTGGGTTTGAAGAAAAACGCTGTTCATGGAACTTGAACCCAGCTCTGCAGGGATTACGAACACCAGAGCTTATAAACGGCAGTACACTCCACTGGACCACAGCCTCTCTGGCAATAACTTGGTCAGAGTTACATTTGAACCAGCCAGCCACTCCTTGGAATTCCAATGACAATTTAGAAACACGGTAATTGTGACTTTTTCCAAAACCGAAGAGTGTCTACGGTAAACACTCTCGGTAATCAGTTCTGGAGACAGACAATGTGCAGTATGCACCAAGCACTGACTTTTTCTGCAGAATCATGTTTTTATCAGCTGAAATTGATCACCTTTTAATTAGGCTCGGTATATTCCAATGCTGTAATCTACCTAACCTCACCTAACTATTGCATCAATAATTTCCAAAGTCACCCAGACAATCCGACAGTCAATCACTCACCTACAAAACCATCTGTCACAGGAATCGAACCCATGTCTCCGGATCACACAGCCAACGTCTCTATCCAATGCGCCACTGGGACGGCTCGGGGTTTGTGAGAGTTTATAATTTACTTTAAAGTACGCATGACATTGATTCAAAGGTAGGTTTGAAGCAGCGTTGTTTTGGGGACTTCAACCCAGGTCCACAGTGCTTATCAACAGCAGCCCTCATAAACGGCAGGTCACTCCGACGGACGACAGACTTGCTAGTTAAAATTTGGTCTGAGTTTCATTTGTAATATATTGCTGCATATATTGTATTTTTTAAACAATAAATAAATAAAATCCTCCGCATGCCATGGTAGGACTTGAACCAGGAACTCTGGTGACCATTAGTGATCACCCTCTCTCCAATGTGCCACCGCGCTGGAGAGGTCGGCTCATGAGTAATGTTTGACATTATATATTCACACATTGACTTTATGGTTGACAAATAACCAACATAAGCAGGGCTTGAACCGTAGTCTCCAACTGATTTATCAGCAGGTCTTCCCACTGCACCAACAAGACAATTTCAATAGGTGGTTCGATTTTATATTTTACATTCAATTCACAAAATGACTTTTTGTTTAAAAAAAAGACCAACATAAGAAGGACTTGAAGCCTTCCAGCACTTCAATGAACAGGTCTTACCACTGCACCACCAAGACACGTGTATTTATATCATATTGAGTACCCAGTATGGAGGAGAGTTAACTGTAGTACCTAGTAATGAGTAGAGTTAACTGGCTCGTACGCAGTACTGTTGACTGTGTTTTGGAGTGAGTGGGAGGCGTTGGAAGTGGTAAGCGACCGCTCTGTCTCCTCTGTATATACTCAGATTCTCACATCAGGTTCAGCATCAATCACACAGAGTTAACCAACATGCAACTCAGATTCAGTGAGCTCCGCCTTTGGAGTCGCCTCCTCCCTCCACTCCACCCGGACTCTGTCCGCACTATGGCTGCCTGTCAGACGGACTCTTAACCTTCCTATGGATTAAAAGGTGATCTCATTGTGGTAACATTTCCGCTGATAAAAAAGGCGGTTCTGCAGCAAAAAAGTCAGCGCTTGCTGCGCGTGTGACGTCTTTGTTCTTTTTGTTGTGTGCATGCGGGTCATTTCTGACTGAGACCGGTCCGAACCGGAATCGGATGGGCCCTGAGAAACAAAAAAAAAGTGGATAGCAAAAACAAGAAAAAAATTGATCTGGACACTAAATCCGAATTGAGCGCTAGGCTTGCCGTGTGAACAGAGCCTCAGAGTCCCCCGTTGTCTCATTACAGCAAAAACCACCGGCTAGCCAGCGCTAGGCTACCCTGCGCTAGGCTACGCTGGCTTCTGACATACTCTGGCTGCATTCCAAATCACATACCTTTTCTTTTTACTTGTAGTATGTACTGCAGTCACCCCTACACACATTAGTACAACATCCTGGTATTTTTGGCATACTGCATTTTCCACACTGCGTATTGGGACTTATTGGAACGCAGGGTCTGTGTTGGCCACGCCCCCGTCGGAACGGTACGCTGTCACTTCCTGTCTTTGTGAGTGGCGTCTCGACTAGGTTGCCGTGGCTACAGGATCCTCACAGCACTGGGACCTGGTGGAGACCACCGAGACCGGTCTGGTCTTGGTGGGATTCAGAGCTACATTTTCAATGGATGATGTCGCAAAGATAGCCTCCTTTTCCGGCTCAAATAAAACATATATTTATCTTAATACCACAACCTAGAATCCGAGTAGGTATTGAAATGGCAGAACAGAGACTATGCCAATTTGCAAATTGCAACGTATCCCTCAAAATGTTGAACGATGATTATGTAAACCCTTTGGATATTCTATGAATAATTAGAAGCTATTGATTTTGTATGGCTCTGCCCACTAAAAAGGTCTAAAACCCTTTGTTTAGGGTACTGCTGTGATGAATCGCATTGTTTTAATGTGTCTATACATGGCTCAGCCATGGAACAGTTTGCTAACCAGCAGCTGAAACTTTTCTCCTCTGCCTTGCGTCGGTCTTCCGTTCTGTACTCTGTTTTTTGTAATAAATGTATAATGACAAACTCTGCCCTGGGCCCTGAGAACTGCTGTTGTGTGTGAGATTCCTCCTCAGATAAACAGATGAAATATTACTAATATACTCCAGCTTTTGATATGAATAAATGTTGCTATGACAACAGGTGCTTCCCTGAGTGTGTGTGTGTGTATGTGTGTATCAGTGTGTGTGTGTGTTTGTGTGTGTGTGTGGGTGTGTGTGTTGAGTCACCAGGCAAAGGATGTCAGTCTACATACATCCACAAAGCTACAATGTGAAGTGGGAAACTTACTGACCTGTCATTTGAATTGTAACGTCAATTAGAAAGTCTACCATATCATGCCAATCATATCCTTTTCACGGTGGCGCAGAAAAGAGCAGTCGATGATCAGTGCTTGAGACCGGGGTTCAAATCCCGGCAAGAACTTTGTCTATTGAAGTCTAATGTAATGATTACCTTTTCTTTTTTTTTAGCCCTAACGATGTCACCTGAATCTGAACGTCAATCCTAACCTGCGGAGGCATCTCTACCCATGTGGACTCTGACTAAGATCGTTTCAGAATGTCGACGGCTGAGAAAGACGGTTACACAATGGACGATGCACTGCAAGGAATCCTGTGCAGACGTGATGCCGATCGTACGAGGCCGGGGCTGATCCAGAGGGGGAGACGCT
>OLKM01001151.1:76973-84473 GCA_900291075.1 Melanogrammus aeglefinus | reverse complement strand
TTTCCCTTAAGTGATAAAAAGAGAGCGAGAGAGCGTTTTGAAAGAGGCTTCAAAACACAGCTGTGGTGGCAGACAAAGGAAACACTCCAGCTAGAGAGTGTGTGCGCCAAGACACAGGGATCCGCGGTGTTGATTATCTTGGACCGCTGATTGTGTTACTTTTACGTTTTTATGAAGGAAGGTTAGGCGAATGGAACAGAAAGCCAGGCATATGAAACTCCACCCACAGCCTGCTTGACCTTTGACCTTTTTACATAAGGACGAGGGAAACAGACAAACAGAGAGACTTCAGATACCCAAGATGCACGGCGACAATAGGAACGGTAAACGGATTGATTCATGCAGCCATTTTCTAACCAGTTGCCAATCAAAGCACTTTACAACTATTGTACACATTCACCCGTCCATGTATACATTCAAACACCGATGGTGGTTTCAGCCATGCAAGAGAGAAAGACAGCTCGTCGGGGGGGGGGGGGGGGGGGGGGTCAGGGTTACGTGCCTTGCTCAGGGACACCTCAGCACTCCAGGGATCGAACTAGCAACCTTCCGGTTACCAGGCAACCCACTCTTCCTCCTGAGCTAGATGATGCCATGTAGAGACGATGATGACTGTGTTTCTTTTTTATTAAACCGTACACACATAAGGCAAGCAACAACCTTGAATCCAGAATCTTGACGGCCATATTGGTGTTTACATCAAGCTCCCTAATAGATCTGGGATGAGGTCGTTGATTTTGCCTTTACCTTCACTAATGAGAGGGAACAAGGCTATGCTGTTCTTCTTGGAAGGAGTAACTTAGTAGTAACATACATTATGCAACTTATTTAAGCTGCGTATATCAACACAGTTTTTCCAACTTGTTCTTGTAATCATCTCTGACAAGCATGCATGGATTAATACGTAAACACGTGTATAAATAAATCAAAATTCATGTAGGCAGTTTATATGGGTAGGAGACGTGTCGGTATCACTCAGTCAGAGAGATATTAATACTTGGGTCTTATCTCGCTGAATGCTTGCACCTTAAGGCAATTGCTAATTGGATTCACCACTGCTTCTTGCTAGCCAGCCAAAATTAAATGTTGCCTCCCAACGCATTTATCTCGGGCCACGTTTGGTTGTTGTTTCAAAAACAGCTTTCATCAGGGAAAATAAAGTCATTTTTCACGGACAGGGAGAAAATGGCCACTGCTTTGTTTTGAGACGTACACCACAAAACATCACATGGACTCTTTTTTTCCGATCGATATTCCCTGGTATATATTTCTCCTTACACCGGACCTCAGAGAAGTGCGTCAGGTAATTTGATCTCGCACCTGAAGACTCAGCTCTTGAGGGGGATGGCTTAACACTTAGCAGGCTTATTATGCTTGCAGGAGCACTTTTGTTGTTGCGATTTGAACGACGCCTTACCAAAAAACAAACAAACAGACAAACACCTTTACGCCCCTCAATGCTACACCTGTGTCGCATGGTGTAGCTGTAGGAAGTTCCTGTCCCTGTTGTGTACGTTTATAGCCTAGTGCCTCACTTGTAAGTCAGTATGCATAGAGACGGCCTGGAAATGAACACGAGTCTAAATAAAGAGATAGGGCATACAAAAAGGCACTCCAACATTTCACTTTAATAGTGAAATATTGTAATAGCATGTCATTCAAGTGATTTGTTCATCTTTGCTAGTTTGTCAATGTTGATACGTGTCCTGAATATAACTTCTGCATATGTTTTCTTTTACGTACTAACATGCCTTTTTAACTTCTCCTTTATTTTCTATTTTTACCAGAAAGATACATTGCACTATTTTACTAATTTCTTTGCATATGTTTTCTTTTACTTATCTATTATTTAATTTTATTGTATGACAATGTTTATATGTGAAGCACTTTGAGTCTGCCTTGTGTATGAAAAGTGCTATATAAATAAAGTTGCCTTGCCTTGCCTTGCCTTTAAGTCATCTTTAACCTCCGCCAATTGCGGTTTGATTTTCCTCTTTTTTTCCTAGTGGTAACGAAGAGAAATGGTAAAGAAAACAAAAAACGCATACATAAACGGTGCTGTAAATCACTTGGGGTGATTGAGTGGGCCGTTGATAGGAGCCAACCAGCGTATACTCTTTTAAACGTTCTAACGTCACATGGTGAGCCTAATGGGAAACCAGGAGATTTAAGGTTGGGGATTTGAATACAGTCATGAATACACTTGGAAGCAGTACTTTGCCCGCAATCTCATTTGAAACCCGGCATCATAATTACTTTGGGCTTTCGGTTTGACTGTATTTTTGTTTCATTTAAGTTTCCGCCAAGAGACTTGGGTTGTGGCGAAAGGGACCCGGTATCTCCATTATTCTTGGCAGCGAGTTGAAGGCATAAAAGCAGCCCTCAAAGTCTGCCATTTTAGTTGTCTTCCACTTTCCACATGGCGAAGCAGACACATCTGAGCCGAAATGGAAATGTGTGCGGTTGGTGCCGGCAGCATCACTGTTAAAGACAGCCGTCCTCTGCAGCAGTATGGAGAGGAAAGCTGATTAAATCGTACACATATACACTCATATATTAATGAGGAGTGCACTTATACATCCAACAGTTCAGCAGGAGGGTCCACACTCTTCATAATTCATGAATTAGCTGCGAGCCCAGCCTTTCCACAGCTGGCACATGTATATGTTTCTTTTAACCTTGAAAAGGCAAGTGTGTGTGTGTGTGTGTGTGTGTGTGTGTGTGTGTGTGTGTGTGTGTGTGTGTGTGTGTGTGTGTGTGTGTGTGTGTGTGTGTGTGTGTGTGTGTGTGTGTGTGTGTGTGTGTTTGCCTTCACGCAGGTGAAAATGAGTGCGTCGACAATAATGGAAACATTGGCAAATAGCTTTGTCTAAACACACAGTCTCGGGGTTATGTATATGGTAATGTGAATCACTTTAGCTCTCCTCTCTTCCAGCGACGTCAATAACTTATTGGGACAGGATGGCTGGGGTCCCAAAATAAAATACCCAGGAGGGTAAGAAAAACAGATAAGGGAGAATGGGCTCTCCTTAAAAAGAAAACCATGACTTTATTAACGTGTGAAAAAAAAAAACAAGGGTAAACAAAACAAGCCAAACCGACCGCCAACTTGGATGTTCGAAGCAATCATTGAAGGCAATGACACAAATAGCTGCTGGCTAATCATTTAAAGCAGCGCTTTCCATGCCAAGTTGATCCATCAAACTTTATCTCGCCGCGGCGGCGGCTATCTGCCGCAGAATCGTTAAAGAGTTGCAGGCTATTACGCTCTGTCGATTCGCCCCCAGGTTAATGCGACAACAGCCATCCGCTGACCAATTAAACACAATTTTCACTGTGGGCTCCTCAATCGACTGTCAAGGATTCTCCAACAACACTTACTTAACGACAAACGCCTCATCCAACATTGCAACGATGCTAATGTCGCTACTCTGCTACTCTGCGTGAGTCGTTGTGCGAGTCGTTGTATTTTCCCGCTGAACATAAACCCCCAAAATAATTGTTATGATTATTATGATCACAGAGTCAGGCAGGCCGTTTTTTTTTTTGTCTTTTAAAATGGCCTTCAAAAAAAACCGTTTTTTTCTTTCTAAAATATCCCTTAAAAGTGTGAACATACCATGGTGGCACCGCGGTGTTCAATCCATCCCCCTCTGAACCAACGCCGGAGGAAATAATTAGGGAGCCAGCGCTTGGAAGCACAAAAGCACTGCAGTATCAACAACAAGTTCCTCGGTTCTTGTTTTGTTTATAGAAATTGACGGGTCGGCCTCAGAAACGTCTCTCCTGAAAGTAATTTGGTGCTCAAGATGTTTCTCTTCAGCACAGGGTGGTGCCAGGAGCAATGTAATTACGCAGAGTAAAAACATGAGCTTGTACCTAATGGTGTTTATCAGTAGATGTGTCATTTCAGTCTCTCTGTCGATAAAATATCTGGTGGGGGAGAGAGTTTTAAGGGCGCTTTTGTTCCACTCAACGGTACGAAACATCTAACTAGCATCATACAAACATCTAACTAGCATCATACAAAACTAGCATCAAGAGCTATAATGCTATATAGCTGGTGATGCTAGTCAGTCAATTGATACAAAAGTCGTGGTATTCATTAAGAACTTGTATAGTTCAGCCTGAAAGTAAAGGTCAAGCACAGGGAAGCACAAAATCGTTTTCGATGTTTTCTTAATAACTTCAATATCAGAACCGGTGAAGGTAATTTACTTTTGCCATTTAATAATTTTTTTGCTCCAAAAATGGTGCAAAGTGAAATCACTCCTAACGAAAAGTTAAGAAAGTGTATAAAACGTGGTCACTCTTACCTCCTCCTTTTGTTATGGACAATCGACCCACTGCGCCCTTTCAAAGTTAATTAATTGCATGAGCAGCTCATTAAGGAAACACACTAAATCTCCTGCATTAATTTAACAACAGCGCGCCCGCGATATCTATCATCGTTTAAAAGCCAGCGAGTGTGACGGCCAAGTGACAGAGTGAGGCATGGACCTGCATAAACAGCTCGCGCTCGCATCGGAACACGACTTTCAAAAGACATTGAGCGGGAAAACACGGACGCAGCCGACATGACGTCGCCGAAATGACGACATTTTATATTTTCACTTGCTCTCCCGTGAGTTTACGGGCAGGACGGCGAATACAGACAGAAAAAGTGAGTCGAGAGAAAGATTGGAAACCAACGGCGACCAACCGCCGTGAGTGGGATTCGAACCGGGGTCGACTTGAGGCGCGACGCTCACATGCCGAGCGCACTAGCGGTTTGTGCCACCGGGTTGCGCCTCCAGCACGGCGCCAGGCTATGTCCGCAGAAGTCGAGACGACCACTGTGTGGGCCGACCGGATGTCACTCTCAACGTCAACAGAAAGTGACAAGGCCGTGGCACCATGGGTGACGTTAGCTCGTCGGTTGCTATAGCGGGAGTGACGTAGCTGTCTGTGCGACGGCGGGAAGTCCTGGAGCGCGTTGAGGCCGCCATTGACCTCTCCACTCCTGAGGGTGGTGCCGGCGGAATTGTTTTTGTTTTGTTCTTTGGAAAGGGAACCTTTTTAACCCAACCAACCCCCCCCCCCCCCCCCCGTCTCTCTCAGTAGCTCCAATGGGTCGAACAAAACTGGGAACACGCAACATACAGGCGCGCTGTTCTCTGATTGGCTGAGTGGACGCGTGATGAAACTTCAGCGGGGAATGGAATCGGCTGTATATGATGAAAACTCACATATGATATTCTTCTTTTTTTTCACATACTCAATAATTATTTAATGTGTGTATCGACATTAACACGACTAACCTCACTCGATAAGTATTTTTTCTCAAGGCTTAATTGAATCTTCTCTGGATATGTAAAATAATATTAATTATAGATTCAATAATATATAGACAATAATATATATACCATCACAACCACAACCTCTCTCTCTTTCTCTCTTTCTCTCTCTGTCTCCCTCTCCCCCCCTCCGTCTCTCTCCCCCCCTCATGGTCTCTCTCTCTCTCTCTCTCTCTCTCTCTCTCTCTCTCTCTCTCTCTTCTCTCTTCTCTCTCGCTCTCTCTCTCCTCTCTCTCTTTCTCTCTCTCTCTCTCTCTCTCTCTCTCTCTCTCTCTTCTCTCGTCTCTCTCTCTCGTCTCTCTCCTTCTCTCTCTCTCTCTCTCTCTCTCATCTCTCTCTCTCTCTCTCTCTCTTTCTCTCTCTCTCTCTCTCTCAGCTGGGCCTCTGCCTTGGAATAACAAGGCTTATTTTCGGATTTATTAGCAGAAAACCTCTGGCTTCACACACACACACACACACACACACACACACACACACACACACACACACACACACACACACACACACACACACACACACAGAAGGCGGTAATGCTACCTCTCATCGGAAACTAGTGCGATTTATTCGAAAAAACGCTTTGAAGGCCTGCAGTGAACGGCAAGAATCTAACCGTAACTCTATTCTATTCTCGTGGAGAAAAGTGTGTCTTGATGGAACAACAGCTATAATACAACACAACTCGAATTCCTGGGTTTATTCCGACCAAGGGCCGGAACTAACTCCCGAATCAAGCACCGCGGGAACTGGAAGAAAAAGAGGCTTTGATATTCAGAGAGAAGGAGGATCCCATTAGGACCATATATTAAAACAAACAGAGTCTAAAGTTTGTGCCTGTTCCTTCGAAAACCAATCACCCCCTCACCGCCATTTCCCTGCTCCATTAGGGCTGCTTGGTACACTGTGTTGAGGCTGTTTCCTGCCTGTGCTGGCCTCCTCCCTATTCCTAATGATCCTCAATCTCCTTCGTCTTCTCCTCCTCTTCCTCCCCATTTTTTTTCTCTTTCGTCGTCCTCCTCCTACTCCGGCCTTCCTCTTACTCCTCCACTAACAGATTAACCTCCTCCTTCTCCTCCTCCTCCTCCTCCGCCTCCTCCTCCTCCTCCGCCTCCTCCTCCCCTCCTCCTCCTCCTCCTCCTCCTCTCCTCCTCCTCCTCCCCCTCCTTCACCTCCTCCCCCTCCTCCTCCTCTTCCTCCTCCTCCTCTTCTCCTCCTCCCCCTCCTCCCTCTCCTCTCCTCCTCCTCTCTCTGCCCCCTCCTCCTCCACTGCTTCTCGTCCCTCGCTTCCTCCTCCTCCCCTCCTCCTCCACCCCACTTCCTCCTCCTCCTCTCCCTCCTTCACCTCTTTCGTCTGCCTCCTCCTCCCTCACCTCCCCTTCCTTCTTCACCCCTCCTCCTCCCCCTTCTCCTCCTCTCCTCCTTCACCTCTTCTCGTCTCTCCTCCCTCCTCGCTCCCTCCTCCTCCTATCCTCCTCCTCCTCATCTCCTCACCCCTCCTTCTCACACCACCTCCTCCTCCTCCTCCTCCTCCTCCTCCTCCTCCTCCTCCTCACTCTCTCTGACGCCTTGCGCGCTGTCTGTGATCTTCATCCATTTCAATAACGGGTGGGAGATATTAGTTGGTATTAAAGATACGCTGTGCTTTATCCCAGGGCTCCGGGCCCTTCCCGCCCGAGACCGGCACGCCGAGCAGAGAGAGGGGAGAAAAAAAAGGAAAAAAAAAAGAAGGAAAGATGAAGTGGAGCGATTTTAATCAAAAGTGAGAGGCCTGAACACCAGGGGAGGCAGTGTGTGGGAGACAGACCTCCAGAGGACGATCGCAAGGAGAGGGGGAGTGGAGGAGTGGGGGGTGGTGCTACTGTGGTGCTACTGGGCCAAACGCTGGGCAGGTGGGGGGAGAGAGAGAGCGTGAGAGGGAGAGAGAGAGAGCGAGAAGAGAGAGCGAGCAGAGAGAGAGAGCGAGAGAGAGAGCGAGAGCGAGAGAGAGAGAGAGATAGAGAGAAATAGAGAGAGAGAGAGTGAGAGAGAGAGAGAGCGAGAGAGAGAGAGAGGAGAGAGAGAGAGACGAGAGAGAGAGAGCGAGAGAGAGAGAGAGAGAGAGAGAGAGAGAGAGAGAGAGAGAGCGAGCGAGAGAGAGCGGTGGTGGGATGCAATGAGGGGTTTCATT
>OLKM01001151.1:60893-73830 GCA_900291075.1 Melanogrammus aeglefinus | reverse complement strand
GGAGGTGGGAGGAGGCGAGGAGGAGAGGAGAAAGAGAGAGAGAGAAGAGAGAGAGAGAGAGAGAGAGAGAGAGAGAGAGAGAGAGAGAGAGAGAGAGAGAGAGAGAAAAGAGAGAGAGAGAGAGGGAGAAAAGAGAGAGAGAAAAAGAGAGAGAGAGAGGGAGAGGAAGAGAGAGAGAGAAGAGAGAGAGAGAGAAGAGAGAAGAGAGAGAAGAAAGAGAGAGAGAGAAGAGAGAGAGAGAGAGAGAGAGAGAGAGAGAGAGAGAGAGAGAGAGAGAGAGAGAGAGAGAGAGAGAGAGAGAGAGAGAGAGAGAGAGAGAGAGAGAGAGAGAGAGAGAGAGAGAGAGAGAGAGAGAGAGAGAGAGAGAGAGAGAGAGAGAGAGAGAGAGAGAGAGAGAGAGAGAGAGAGAGAAAGAGAGAGAGAGAGAGAGAGAGAGAGAGAGAGAGAGAGAAGAGAGAGAGAGGAGAGAGGAGAGAGAGAGAGAGAGAGGAGAGAGAGAGAGAGAGAGAGAGAGAGAGAGAGAGAGAGAAAAGAGTGAGAGAGAGAGTCAGGGCTGTATCCATGCAGCATTGAAAAAATAAACTGAAAGTAAAAGAAGTGGGCGAGTGTGTGTGTCTGTGCGTGTGCTGTATGGAGGGAGGGATGGGGTGGGGGGTAACCTATTACTGGGCAACCAATTGGCCACCATCCAGAGAGACGGTAGAGGAGGAGGAAGGGGGGGGGGGGGGATATGTGTACTTTCACTTTGGGTGGGGAAGGGCGAGGCTCTAGGTGTATCAGGTCTATCAGCCAAAGTCTGGAGGACGGCTGTGGATCGGGTGGGCTGACACTTGGGTAACCTCCTCTCCCTCCTCCTCTCCCCCTCCTTCAGCCTCCCCCCACCCCCACTGTTACTTTAATGAACAGCTCCCAGACAGAGGGCTATCAAGGCTACTTTCCAGCCATTACCGGCCGTCTGGGAGCGCCTCAGACAGATGAAAGACCGAGGGGAAGGGGCCACCGCAATGGCCCCTCCGCCGCCGGAGAGGCCATTGAAAATGCTGTTGTTTGTTTTCTCCCCCTTTCGTCCCTTCGTCTTTGACGCGGTGCTTCGTCTTTATTCTTCCGCGGCACTGTGTCCACACGCTGGGTCGCTGGAGTGCTGTTTTTCGGAGCCGGGTTCTGGCTCTGAGGATAAAGGGGATCGCTGACGGACGCTGGGAAGGGGGAGCTAGCGAGCGCTCTGGAGGAATGATACCGGGATAAAACCGGATTCAAACCGGGATCAGAGCCAGAATCAGAACCAGATTCACAGATTAACAATCAGAAGCGGAAACAGAACCGGAATAAAATGCAAAGAGGAGTTTATAAACAATATTTATATCCTTTTTGCCATTTGCGGCACATATCTTTCCATGCATTATTAGTTTCCCACCACCTCCCCCCTATTCCTCGCCTACATTGTACAGAAATAAACTAATGGAAACAGAACAAGAATCTAATTCAAGCCCTGGTAGGCGCTGCAGCTGGAGTTGTGACTAAATCAGCCTACCCATCAGTTTACAGTAAGCAACTGCTATCCCCCCTCCCCCCAACACACACACACACACACACACACACACACACACACACACACACACACACACACACACACACACACACACACACACACACACACTACCTCTGCGCTTGCCCTGGTTATCACGCCGTGAAAACTCATTACAGTGCAGCTTTTCCCGCCATCAGTCACACAGAGGGCTACGGAGAGCAAGTCTATTTTAAGGTGTGCGTGGCGGCGCTAGAAGGCTAACGGGTTCGTTGTGACAGCCTTCAACACCGCGCTGTTGGAAGAGTGGTGGGGGGGGGGGGGGGGGGGGGGGGGGGGGTGGAATGATATGACCTTTCGAAAACATTTGAAACACACAAACAAATGTTAAATTCTCTTTAACTCGTTTTAGGTTTGTTTGTTTTCGCCGCCCACCTTATCTCTGTGTTGGCGATGTCGTAGGCCTCCTCCACCTTCCTCAGCTCCTCCGCTGCCCGCTCCGCAGCTAGCCGTCGGGACACACAACAACATGGAGTTAGCTAGCGTTAGCATACCTTAGCATACAGAGACACAGACAGGACGGACGAATAGAAAAACAAGAGGTCGGGCTGCTGCGCCCGACAGCTAGCATTAGCATACGTTAGCATCCAGAGACACAGACGGACGGACACACAGAGACATAGACAGACAGAATAGCATGAGGTCAGGCCGCGCTCGACAGCTAGCGCTGGTGACTGCGGTAGCTAGCGTTAGCCGGCGTAGCCTAGCGCCTTGAAACGATGCGCTGTCACATAACCTAGCAGCACACAAGACACACAGACGGCTGACACACGGACGGATGGACACACAGACAAGACGAACACACGGATGGACAAACACACACAGACATAAACAAACAGACGGGCAGATCCCATCTCAAGGTGTGGTGGCTGCTGAAGAGGCCAGCGGGCCCAATGAGTCATCTCACACCAACGCATGTGTTGGTGGGGGAGGGCCGGGGAAGGTAGGGGGGTGGGGGAAGGTAGGGGGGGGGGGGGTTGGGCTCAGATGGAGTGACAGACGGTTGCGGGTTTGAAACCTCACAAAGCACAAGGAACATCACTGACACAAAGTCGCGTGGAGGGCCAGTATCGGACAGGTGAACGAAGTGGGCGAATGGTCTGATATAACTAAAAGTCGGTATGCGCGACACATCGGCGGGTTTTTACGAACAAACTGTTCGGACGGTCAACTTTCTGAGCGATCCAACGACACGGGACAGCCCCCTGGAGATCTGCATAAAAAGAGAGTTTTTTCCACCATATGGCTCCTTGGTGTGTGTGTGAGTATGTGTGCATGCGTGTGTGTGTGTGTGTGTGTGTGTCCGTGTGTGTATCTCTATGTGTGCGTGCGTGTGTATGTGAGCATGTGCGTGAGTGTGTATGCATTCAAGCGTGTGCTTGAGTATATGTGTGAGCGTCCGTGTGTGTGTCTGTGTGTGTGTGTATACTTGAGTGTGTGCATGTGTGTGTGTGTGTGTGTGTGTGTGGGTGTGGGTGTATGTGTGTGTTGTGACTCTCCCTGTAGTAGTAGTAACGGTATGTAAATCAGCCCATGGATTACTGATGAGAGAGAACAGTGCCCTGAATATTAATCCCGGCCCTTGTCAAACAGTGCAACGCGCCGTTGCTTCCAGCTGCACTTGGGTGCACAATAGGATGCAGAACCACAGAATGGGAGTGATCGGGATGGGGGGTGGGGGTGGGGGTGGGGAGGAGGTGGAGGAGGGGGGGGGGTATGAGGGGATGCGGAAAGGCAAACAGGAAGTAAAGGCGAGACACTGAAACGGAGAGAGATAGTGGGAGAGAGAGACAGAGCAAGAGAGAGGGGGAGAGAGAGAGAGAGAGAGAGAGAGAGAGAGAGAGAGAGAGAGAGAGAGAGAGAGAGAGAGAGAGAGAGAGAGAGAGAGAGAGAGAGAGAGAGAGAGAGAGAGGAGAGAGAGAGAGAGAGAGAGAGAGAGAGAGAGAGAGAGGGAGAGAGAGAGAGGGAGAGAGAGAGAGATCAACAGCAAATGCTGCAGTCTAATTGTTCCTATGTTGTTGGCCTAGGGGGTTATATTGGTGGGAGCTTCTGGAAGAGGGGGGGGGGGGGGGGTCTGGTTCCAGACGTCGTGGAAACTCTCACCGGGGCCCAGCGCCGTGGCAACAGGAAAGGAAAGAAGATCACGCTGTGTGGCGCCTGCCGCGAGGGCTGTGTGTGTGTGGGTGTGTGTGTGTGTGTGTGTGTGTGTGTGTGTGTATGTGTGTGTGTGTGTGTGTGTGTGTGTGTGTGTGTGTGTGTGTGTGTGTGTGTGTGTGTGTGTGTGTGTGTGTGTGTGTGTGTGTGTGAAGGTGTGGGGCTTCTCTTTATGAGCGGCCAGCTGAGACCACCACATGCGAGGAACATGCTAATTGGTATTCAGTCCGATGCTCTGACAGCCTCCTAGCCGCGGCAGGCGTGCACACACACACACACACACACACACACACACACACACACACACACACACACACACACACACACACACACACACACACACACACACACACACACACACACACACACACACACACACACACACACACACACAGACACAGACACACACACACACACACACCAGGCGAGCACGTATGCAACATGTCTGGGAGGCTAGTAATGACTTCCCGGGGCTGTAAGAGCAATGTCTCACAGAAACACACACTACACAAAACATGCTCACACAGGACACACACACACAAGCGCACGTGCACACAAACAAACACACACAAGCGCACATGCACACACACTACACACACACTTGTGAGCACAAGCCCCCCGCACGCCTCCCGTGCACGTACAGTCTCTCTGTAGATCATCGCTTTCACATGGGGTTGCACACAAACACACACACACACACACACGCACGCACACACGCACGCACGCATGCACGCACGCGCACACACACACACACGCACACACACACGCACACACACACGCACACACACTAAGGCAGGATGCCTAGGGGGTCACCTTTGACCCGTTGTTCAGCTCAGGGATGGACAGAGAGAGAGCGAAGGTGATGAGAGAGAGAGAGCACGAGAGAGAGAGAGAGAGAGAGAGAGAGAGAGAGAGAGAGAGAGAGGGGGGGGGGGGGTAAAAAAACGGCGTATGAAGAGCACTCAGGCATGCAGAGTGCGGATCAGAAGACATGGAGTGCGAGAAAGAGTGAGCGAGAGAGAGGGATAGGGAGAGAGGGAATGAGAGACACTGAGAGAGTGAGAGAGAGTAGGTACTTAGAACTGCAGAGAGAGACAAAAGATTGAAGAGATCATTGAAAAGATTCAATGTGTTGCACATACACATAAATCAATTCCGTTTTTATGAAGAAAAGCTAAAAAAAAAAGTATCTATACACATATATATATGCATGTTTAATTAGTCTTAATGATTTTCAGATAATGTCCAATAAAAGCGTGGGCATTAGAAAACAATATAACAATTCTGTATTTTACAAATGTTGGTAAATGTTGCTCAACCCTGTTGTTTTTTAATTATGAACGATATGGTGTTGTGGTGCTTGGTCAGACTTACCCAATAATTGTGCTATTAAATGTGTTATTTTTTTATGTGTGTGTGTGTGTGTGTGTGTGTGTGTGTGTGTGTGTGTGTGTGTGTGTGTGTGTGTGTGTGTGTGTGTGTGTGTGTGTGTGTGTGTGTGTGTGTGTGTGTGTGTGTATATGCATTTGATTTTACGTGTGTCAATTTGTTTTGTGTGTGCGTTACATGTATATGTCTGTGCTTGTGCTTGTTTGTGTTTGTTCGTACATGTGTGTGTGTGTCTTTGTGCGTTCATGTTTGTGTGTGTTAGTGTGTGTGTGTGTGTGTGTGTGTGTGTGTGTGTGTGTGTGTGTGTGTGTGTGTGTGTGTGTGTGTGTGTGTGTGTGTGTGTGTGTGTGTGTGTGTGTGTGTGTGTGTGCGTGTGCCTGCCTGCCTGCCTACCTGCGCGTGTGCGCGGAGGTAGGTCAGATGTACAGCTGCACACCGGGCTGCACACTGACCCCACCTGAAGAGCTGTGATGACGACCACCGCGCCACATCGAGTTTGAACGCTTACGCAACGTTGAGGCCAGGTCCGGTCGGCGTGCAAACAAACCCAAACACACACACGCGCACACATTTTGAGGCAGAGAAAACAATTCCACGACCGCGTGTGCGATTCCAGGCGCCACCCCGTGTGCTGCTATCAGCGCGACATCAAAGCCTCCACCAACACCCCCAAACAAGGTGAACCGTTTCTCTTTTTCTTTTGCCAGTTAGCACTGTTGGCTTTCCTTTCAGCACCGCAGCCAAACCTTGGCGGGGGTGGGGTCTTTAAAGAGAGAGAGAGAGAGAGAGAGAGAGAGAGAGAGAGAGAGAGAGAGAGAGAGAGAGAGAGAGAGAGAGAGAGAGAGAGAGAGAGAGAGAGAGAGAGAGAGAGAGAGAGAGAGACAGAGACAGAGAGAGAGAGAGAGGGGACACACACACACACTGTTGTTTACACCAGCAGCGGATCGATCTTTGAGGAGCGATAGCGGCCCTCACGACAGCATGAAGCACGGAACAGAATAAAGGCGTACGGGGGAGGTAAGGGGGGGATGAAGGGGCAACCCTTGACCCCACACTCTCAGCCAGCTAAAAGGAGGCCTTGAGCAGGAGTTAGTGTGTTCGCTCAGACGATAGAGTGGGAGTGGGTCGCAGTCTGGTGAAGGCCTGCGTTGAAAGCAGATAAAGGGAGAGACTAGGGAGAGAGAGAGAGAGGGGGCTCTCTCTCCCTCTCTCTCTCTCTCTCTCTCTCTGGGGTCTCTCCCTACGGCCGCATCCCACCATTTGCTGCCTCTTTCTTCCCTCTCTTTCTTCCCTCCTTGTTATCCGACCGGCGGTCCCTGTCGCTCCTCGATCGATACGGTGGGCTTGGTGTAGTCTCCTGTGTGGACGCCCGCTGGCTTTCATTGCATCCTTCTCTCCTTCCCCTCCCTCCCTCCCTCCCTCCCTCCCTCCCTCCCTCCCACTGTTCCTTCCGTCATTACTTCCCCTTTCCATCTTTCCATCCACACTTACTTCCCTTCCCCCCTCCCTCCCTCTCTCACTCTTTGCTCTGCTTCCTTCCCTCCCTTCCTCCCACTGACTCCCACTTCCCTCCCCTCCCTCCCTCCCTCCCTCCCTCCCTCCCTCCCTCCCTCCCTCCCTCCGTTCCTTTCATCATTAATTCTCCCCTCCCCCCTAACTCCTCTCCCCTCCCCCCTCTCTCCCCTCCCCCCTCTGACTCCTCTCCCCCCTCCCCCCCTCCCTCTCTCCCTCGTCGCCTCAGACAGCCGCCATCTCAGCGGCGGGTCACATCTAAAGTATAGGTTGAGGGCCGCAGGCTGTGACGTGTTGTTGGCAGCCGGGCGAGCAGGCCCTCTAAGGACCATTAAAGCACCGTCAACATGACCAGCAACGACAACAATATGCCCGGGCTCCGATCAAAGTAGACGGCCCAGGGGCAACAGGCGCTTATGAATCATTAACAAAAGAGTAAGGTAACTCAATTCACCTACAGGCTGTGTTAACGCGGCGCACCTGCACAATAAATCAAAGAGAAAATCCCATAGGTGCAATATTAGTTGTACTATTAGTCTGAAGCAGAGGGAAAGGCAAGTCAATGTTAGCATTCGTAAATCGCTGAGCGGTACGCGAATGACTAAATGAATAAATCACGGTTTTAATAATCAATTAGTTATCTGTCATTGTCGATTGGAGTATTGAGTAACGGTTTAGGATATTCGGTAACGTTTCCGTCTCAATCGTCTCTGAGTGGCGTTCCCTGCTCCCCGGTAGAAGGAGGTTGAGAGGAATTAGCGTGGAGGGAGGGAGTGCAGGCCACTCCCTTCTCTCTCCCCCCCCCCCCCCCCCCTCATGCCCCCCCCCCGCCCCCCGCCCGTGGCGCGCCCCCCCCGGCACATAACGTTGGCGTCTGGAGTGTCTGATTGCATTAGTGTGGAGTGAATAATAGAAGCAGGCAGAAAATAGCGACCCGCTTTCAGGGAGCTGTGTCAGACTCTATTCATTCCCCCTGCGCTGTTTTTCCCTCGCAGGCGCTGCAACAAAAAGAGGGGCTCTTGTCTCCATCCGAGGAGAGTCGGAGGGGAAGTGGCCGTCAAGGAGTGCACGGTGAAATTGAGAATGAGTCTGTTTTGGGCGCACTTCGTCAACTCAATGAGATGCCACTGATATGATGGCACTTCTGCATCTATTCTCGTCCGCGGCAGCGGCGGCTGAGCTAGCATCAAATCCCGATGAAGAGATACACCGTTCCGATTGTTATCGGACGTCCCCCGTCCGAAATGTCGTGACTTTGTCGTTGGTGGTGGATGTTTTATCGTATAAACACAAACTTTGACGCAGCAAAGCACAACTCGTTCAGGGTCTCGGCCTGAGTCGAGGTCAGCGCGTTCACGACAAAGCAGCTCGGCGGGACGCTCCGTCGACCGATAAATCGTCATGGTTACCGGGGACACGTCGGTGTCTTCGAACGGCGGGTGTTGCGTAATCCCGAAGTCTGAAGGATTGTTCGGATCCTCAGCAGGCGACCTCGCCTCTAGAATCACGGAACGGACGTTTGTTTGGTGACAAGTCGGCCTGCATAAATTCCGATAACATTCCCAAAGTCAAACTATGAAGTAAGCTGGGATCCACTCTTCCATCATATCCATGGTGTTAGATGCTTCCCCCCTTTCATGATCCCAGACCAGAGATTCCCTTTGGAGTAGACTCCCAGAGCCTGTGCGTCGTGAATAAAGGTGATGCAATAAAGGACCCAGGAGTCAACCTAATTTCCCCTGCCCCCCCCCCCCCCACCCACTCCCCTCTACCTTCCTGGAAAGGTCTGTCATCTCGCTTCCAACTGACTCGTCCACGTGCACACCCCTGAGAACGCTGTCTTCCATTCGGGAATTGTGTGTGTGTGTGTGTGTGTGTGTTTGTGTGTGCTTGTGGGTACATGTGTTTGCATGTATGTTTGTGTGTGTGTGTGTGTGTGTGTGTCTGTTCATGCGTGTGTTTGTGTTTGTGTGTCTAAAATAGGGGGGGAAAGTGCTTTTTGTAGGGGATTTGTTTCTATTTGTGAACACGGTGAAGATCTATCAAATTTGTTGCCTTCATAACAAGTTGCGATGTTGGATAACATCACACACCCCCCCCCCCCCTCCCCGAGTAAATAAAGAGGCGTTTTGCTCGTAGACTGGATGCATGTACGTACGTGCATCACCCACACACACACACACACACGCGCGCGCGCGCGCGCATGCGTCCGGCTCCAGCAAGCAGGTGGAGACTGTCTTCCGGGAACTCAGCAGTGTGTGTCTGTCTGTGTGTGTGTGTGTGTGTGTTTTTTCTCAGACTTAAACGGCCCCTCCCCGACAGCATCGCCGGGCCCCGCGTGTCGAGATCCGGACGTCTGCGCCGTGTTTATAAAACATCTCTATCAGGGATCGCCTTGGCTTCCCGCCAATCGCTCGTAGCTTCAGGAGCTACGAGCGGCGGCGGAGAAGTCAAATAAAAAAATAAACGGGAATCCATTCACAGACAGTGAAACATCAGAGACGGGAGCGCTGGCAGTCATGCCGATCCAAATTTTCCGACAGTTGTTTGTAATGTGTAAAACGTTGTGGGCTAATTTGCGTGCGCTCCCTTGTGCGAGGAATCCCGATAAATTCCTCTCCCGTGGCGATTGGTGCGTGGGCGAGAGGGTAGGGGAGGGGGTGATCTTTTTAACCTCTCGCAGAGTAACACAAGCGATCACATTTTTAGACCGAGTAGTAGTAGTTGGAGTAGCGGTACGAGTAGTAGCAGCAGCAGCAGCAGCAGCACATTCTCGCAGTGGAGCGAAACGGAGATAAAACCCAGTGTTCTTCCACTCCTCCGACCCCCTCCTGCTTTTCGCCTCTCGTTTCATCGACGCCAGCACTCCAGGCGGACGCAATTATGTCTCAAGGACGAACCGCCCTCGCCCCTCAGCCGGCAGGACAGGGGGTCGTAGGTCGCGGCCCCGAGCGGCAGATTAATGGCAAACCCCTTCCTGCTTAACATTCCGCAAACTAATTCGGAAAGTGCTGAACAGAGGCCCGTTAATTAACAGTGGCCATGGCCCCGAGATCCGCAAAACCCCGCGCCGAGGGTCCAACACCGTGCTCCTCTTCTTCCTCTCTCTGTGTCTAGGTGCTCAGCGATTGGCTGTTCTGCGGTCGCTTTGAGGACTGAAAGGGTTTGGCCCAGCGGGGCTTCGGTAGTCACCTGTAGTGCGAGGGGAGAGCGAGGGGGGGGGATAGGAGTACGGATGCAGTGGCGGCAAATTATAGAGTGTGTACATGTTTGGTCGCCGATCGTGTAGATAGGATGTTGCGGATGGACGGAGCCGTGTTGTGAATTCATTATGGCGGTTTGGAGATAAGTGACTGCAATCGGCGCTCGTTGGTATAATAGACGCCGTTTTTCAGAACGATTTGCTCACCGGCGCCATTTATTTTTGTATCTTATTTTCTATTTTACGTCCCGTAGGGTTTGTTGTTTCTTTTTTTCTTTTGCATTTGATTTCTCTTTAAAGTAGATCATTCTGACTCTGATGCTATACATCGGTGGGTATTTCAGTGACTCAAAACAAGGGTACGTGCGTATCTATGAACATACCATATAAAAAAAAAAATCCATCCAGTACAATAATAATTTCATGGATTCATTTCATTTCATTGCACCGGCCGGACAGAAAAATAACCATTACAGATTTATGCTTACAAAGCTTCCTCCACTGAAACCCTAAGCACCACTTAAGCTCGTGCACCTTGGCGCCAACACACTCTGCGGCTAATAAGTGCTCCTGCTGGCAAACCCAAACATCAGCCGGTATATGCACTCTATAGACACCACACACTACAGGAGCAGAGCTATGAACCCTGCCTTCATATAAGGCGCTGTCCATGGTACTGAAGCAGCTGGGATGATATCGCTGTCCATGGTGCTGAAGTCGATAGAACGCTATCGCTGTCCATGGTGCTGAATGAGGCAAGACGCTAACGCTGTCCATGGTGCTGAATGAGGCAAGACGCTAACGCTGTCCATGGTGCTGAATGAGGCAAGACGCTAACGCTGTCCATGGTGCTGAATGAGGCACGACGCTAACGCTGTCCATGGTGCTGAATGAAGCAAGACGCTAGCGCTGTCCATGGTGCTGAACTAGCACTAGCACCATGGACACCATAGACCGCTGGCGCTGTCTATGGTGCTGAAGTAGCTAGGACGCTTGCGTTGTCCATAGTGTTGAAACAGCTGGGATGATATCACTGTCCATGGTGCTGAAGTCGATAGAACGCTAGCTCTATCCATGGTGCTGCATAAGGCAATGCGCTGCGCTGTCCAATGTCCTGAATAATGCAAGTCGCTGACGCTGTCCATGCCGCTGAATAAGGCAAGACACTGATGCTGTCCATGGTGCTGAATCTACTCCAGACGCTAGCGCTGAACTAGCTTGGACTAACTTGGACGCTAGCGCTGTCTATGGTGCTGAAGTAGCTAGGACACTCGCGTTGTCCATGGTGCTGAAGTAGCAAGGACGCTAGCGCTGTCCATGGTGCTGTAGCAGCTAGGACACTCGCGTTGTCCATGGTGCTGAAGTAGCTAGGACGCTAGCGCTGTCCATGGTGCTGTAGCAGCTAGGACACTCGCGTTGTCCATGGTGCTGAAGTAGCTAGGACGCTAGCGCTGTCCATGGTGCTGTAGCAGCAAGGACACAGTAGCACCACAGTTCCTTGGTGAATCCAACAAAGGAGCTCAGAACCACAGGCGATGGCACCATGGACAGTTCCTTAGCCTGGCTACTTCAGAACAACGGACACCTTGAATCAGTGTTTCCCAAAGACTAAGAGGGATATTTTATAAATATATTGCACGTGACTGATGAAGAAGTGTATTTACAACAGGTTATATAGTATCCAAACCATATTTGGTATAGATTGTCTTTACTGAGATGCAATGAACTAAACGCCCAACCAGCTATGTGTAGCTATACACTACAGACCCACGGACAGAGACGGACATGAACGCCAGACACAAGGAAAGCTAGCGCGATAGCCTAGCATTATAGCCCCTCCTAGCCTAGCACCGGGTCAGGAACAGTTCAACCGAGCAAAATCACCCCTCGTGAAGCATCTGCTCATCACCAGAGCAACGCTAGGGGGTTCGATATGGGACTCTGGGGTCTGTATTTATCAGCTGGGCGGGAGGACCTAATGCACACTTAGGAGAGGGGAGCAAGTAATTGGAATCCATTGGCCTGCAGACTGTAAATGGCTGCTCGCTCTCTGCGGCTATGCGAAGAGTTAAATTGGGATGCAGATATAAGTAGAGGGAGTGTACTTACGCCGCCGTAAACCTGCTCTCAGAGCCCATTTCTCACAGCGAGTCAACGCGCTATACATAAAACCGGTGATTAAAAACGTAATTACAGCCATAAAACACAGCAACACCCGCAAAACAACAAACAAAGAAATATCGGATAGTGTGTGACACAGCGCGGTATGTAAAATGACTTAATCAATCTGTCGCATAAACACAATAATAAGTTCATACAAATAGGCACATTTTTATTTTTTTGAACTGCAATATCAATATATGTATTCCCTACTTCACATCCGTGTCAGCGTTTTTGATCAGACAACCCAGGACATTATGATTGTAGTTGTGATCAAATCATGCAATAAAGATTATCAATGCTAGGCTAACGCTATGCTAAGGCTACACTTAACAAAGCGGTGTTGCGCATACAGGACAGTACTGCACCATCGTTGAGTATGTGAACGTGTGCTAGCGTGCATATGCGGCTGGCGAGACAGGCAGTGTATCAGAGTGTGAAGCGGTAGCCCTCGGGGAGATAGCCTGAGATGGAGAAGAGAGACAGAGAGGTGGAGAGAGAGAGAGAAAGAGAGAGAGAGAGACAGGTGAAAAGAGAGAGAGAGAGAGGGAGAGAGAGAGAGAGGGAGGGAGAGAGAGAGAGAGAGAGAGAGAGAGAGAGAGAGAGAGAGAGAGAGAGAGAGAGAGAGAGAGAGAGAGAGAGAGAGAGAGAGAGAGAGAGAGGTTAGGGTAAAAAGGGGAATGAAGTGATACAGAAGAGTTAGAGGAAGCGGTGGGAGCCAGGGGAAGAAGCCTTGCGCTCTATTCCTTTCTTCCCTGGCTCGGAGACGGCAGCAGCTGTTGCTGTTGCTAAATCAAACGCGAGTCAACAGTTAATCCATATTTACCCCCCCCCCCCCCCCCCCCCCCCCGAAATCACCAGGAAACTGTGAGCGGAGCAATGCGTGAGCAAGTGCGTACCAAGGATGTAACGACCCATTGTTGTATAAAAATAAA
>OLKM01001151.1:53393-55893 GCA_900291075.1 Melanogrammus aeglefinus | reverse complement strand
AAATGAGAACCAAACACAAAACACACACCAACACACAAACTTGAAAAGGTTAATTTAGTCTAACTTAACTTATATGTTAGCAGACTAGTATTCCTTAGTTTTTACCTTTGACAAGTTTCGACTACTGGTCGAAACTTGTCAAAGGTAAAAACTAAGGAATACGACTTTTGTTTACATGAATATACAAGTTAAAACAAAACCCTCCTATTGGTTAGCATTAGACGACTCCCTCGACAGGTTAAACACCGGCTACTGCGTGGGTCTCCTCTGATTGGCTGATTGGGTTCGCCGGTCACAAGCGCGTTAAGTGTTGATGCAACACACCTGAGCTCTGCTTAACGAGAGTGAACTGAAGGTCTGGACAGAATAATGAGTCAGTGGCTATTTTAGATATTTAACAATTATTCGCCAAAGGCGAAGTGGCTAGTAGTAAATAGTCCCCGAGCCGGAACGGCGAGGAGACTATTTACCACTAGCCACAGAACCTGAGGAGAATAATTGTTTTAGTACATACTACACGGGAACATCATCAAAACAAGCCGAAAACTAGATTTCATAGGTTTATTTTTTAATGTTCAAAGCGTGACAATGGTCACGAGCACGTCGCCAGGCTATTTATAGCAATGCATCTTGGGTATCGAAGCATTAAAATCACTTTTTACCTTGAAAAACACGTAGTCCATATTTTGTGGCTTTTTTGGCGTTTGTCGGGATTGCGTTTTGTTGTATTTCTATGATTTCCGAGTCTGTCACTGTAGCAAAACGAGAGTTTGCGCCCGCCATTTTGCGACAATCATTATCCCGAGTTTCGTAGGTGGATAATAAAGATTATCAGATTGCGCCATCTAGGGAGGTTTTTGTGTAGTATGTACTAATATGCTATATTAGGATCTACATTTTATGTTTTCTGATATATAATTAATAAACCGGAAGTTACATTAGTTGTGAATTGTAAATTTACCCTTGTTTTTAATAAAATGATAGATTTTCTCAAGGGATGCAGAAACCTCCCAATCGATCACAAACGCTCTATCAGTATTATCTAGATAGATCTGGGCTTTATTTATAATTGTATGCAACCAAGTATTCCTGTTTTTAAATTAGCTTCTGTAAAGCCCAGAAGCACCGGCTTGAAACTCAGTTTGCACTTGTGGAAGATAATCCATTGCAATACTCATCAGGTAATTAATTTGGTGTGAGTGCCAGTGGTGTGCAATAATACATTGCAATTTTCAAATGAACAAAAGTCTAAAGTTGTTGTTAGATGTCGGTATTGTCAATCGACAAACAAAGCGGTTTATTTTAGGGATGTAATCACATTTGGTATTCTTGTATGAGAAGTCCAAATCAAAGTTAAAAGATCGCCGACCACCAAGGAAAACAAAACTTTCATTTATATCTTTTCAATGTTGCATGTTATTTAAATTTAAACAGAGGAACTTTCACTCCAACTTGCAAATATCCCGAAATACAACAGAGAGTAGTTGAGTTGAGATGAATAAAGAGAGAAGAACTCTCTCCGATCCAGAGTCCGTCTTGCGGGATGCGTTCTGTGAGCCGGTCCTAACGGGATGGGATGTCCTGTAGCGTGTTGTATGTCACGGGCCAGGCCGCGGCAGGCAGGGGGGGAACCACAGCTATCTATATTCAGCAGGGAAGAACGCGGAACGCATCGTTTTGGAGCGCTGCTCTTCCATCTCAAATTGCTGCTCTTCCGTTTCCTGAGCACAAATAAAATAATTCAATGAGACAGAGAGAGAGGGAGAGAGGGAGAGGGAGAGGGAGAGGGAGAGGGAGAGAGAGAGAGAGAGAGAGAGAGAGAGAGAGAGAGAGAGAGAGAGAGAGAGAGAGAGAGAGAGAGAGAGAGAGAGAGAGAGAGAGAGAGAGAGAGAGAGAGAGAGAGAGAGACTGATGTGGAGAGAAAGAGAGAGAGAGAGAGAGAGAGAGAGAGAGAGAGAGAGAGAGAGAGAGAGAGAGAGAGAGAGAGAGAGAGAGAGAGAGAGAGAGAGAGAGAGAGAGAGAGAGAGAGAGAGAGAGAGAGAGAGAGATGTGGTGAGAGAGAGAGAGAGAGAGAGAAGGAGAGAGAAAGAGAGATGTGGAGAGAGAGCGTTTGTGTGCGTGCATGCATTTGTGTGTGCGCATGTGCATGCATGAGTCAGCGTGTGTTTGTGAATAGTGTAAGATATGAAGAGGAAGAAGAGGAAGAAAAAGGAGGAATATGTGGGAAAAGTGAGCAATGCCTGAACCGACTGCGCGAACACATAAATACACACACACACTAACACACACACACACACACACACACACACACACACACACACACACACACACACACACACACACACACACACACACACACACACACACACACACACTAGGCTGATATATACAGTTAACTATGGTCTACAGATGCTCTCATTTTGCTGAATTTTGATGGGCACGATTGTTTGAAAGTGTATTCCACTCCAGATGCAATTCAAATATATGGGTTTGGAAATGC
>OLKM01001151.1:38393-48393 GCA_900291075.1 Melanogrammus aeglefinus | reverse complement strand
TAGAGCAAGCCTCTCTTCCTTTCTTTCCCCTCTGTTGTGTTGTCAGTGGAGAAATCCGTTACCTGTGCGTCTATTTACCCAGAGATGTGTGGTGCAGTTGGGTGGTTTGGGGGGACGCCTTAGGGATTTGACTTCATGTCCTGCCTCCTCCCGCCCCACCCCTCCCTCCTCCCCCCCCCCCCCCCCCCCCCCCCCCCCCGCTTACACACGCACGGCACGCACACACACACACACGCACAAGCATACGCACACGCACACGCACACACACACACACGCACAAGCATACGCACACGCACACGCACACACACACACACGCACACACACACACAAGCTTTTGGTGCTGTTGTTTATACGCATATAGACAAGAAAAAGAGAAATTCATGCATTCTTAATGTTGCTTGTTATTCTTCTAGGGTAAAGTTACACAATGTGAAAGTCGCCAAAAACAACATTGATGTTTACTGGCTCATCGAAATATAAATGAAAGTGCCATTGTGGCAGTGCGCTTTTAAGAATACAGAAAGAAATATTCTATGAAATATTCTATTTTTTATGACTTCTTGGTCATTTGGTTGTTTTAACACAATCGCCAGTGGCTTTTTATGAAAAGCATAGCTTAAACCACACACCTATAGTCCTAGTGTGCACAGCTAAAGCTATGAATAAAACATGATTTAAAAGCAGTTATTTGTCAAAAGTTGGTACAAAAAGTTAACAGTATCCCCCCCCCCCCCCCCCCCCCCCCCCCGGGGCTTAAAGGAGGTATCATCCATTCAAGCGGTCAAACAGCCCCGATATGGGCACAGGAAGGACAGGTCAGCCTGTGCCTCATTCTAACGGCGTCTAGCGTGTGTTAGCCAAGCACAGATGACAAGCAAATCCCAGCGGTCGAACGGGCATCCCTCCCTGCTCCTGAATCCCGGGCGCTGCTTCCAGGGAGCCTGTGTTACTTGGAAGCGACCATCTAGGCTCCCGAGGGCACGGACAACGTTCCCTCGGCCGCAGACACAGACTTGGCAAGCAGTGTAAAATGTGGCTGTTGGAGTATCCAGGTATGGGCATTGTTGTGGAAATGGCAGCTTCCTCGGTTTCCTCCTCCTCCTGCGTTTTCTTCTTCTCCTCCTCCTCCTCCTCCTTCTGCTTCTTCTTCCTCCTCCTTTACTACTCCTCATTCTCCTTTCCCTCCTTCACCTCCATCTCATTCTTCCTCCTCCTCCTCTTTCTCCTGCTCCTCCACCCACACCTTCTCTTCTCCAACTCTCTCCCTCCTCTCCTCTTCCTGGTGCTCTCCGCATCCACTTCCTCCCTCTCCACCACCTCCTCCACCACCCTCCTCCTTCCTCCTCCGTCTCCTCCTCCACGGCATTGAGTTCCAGCTCGCTGTGACACACTCCTGCGAGGCGTGCAGGAGAACAGCAGCGAGCCGGCCTGCTCGGGTTCTCCCGTGGCGCGCTACGCACCCTGGCGCCGACCCACCCCGCCGGCGAGCCTCCCGATGGCTGAATGTCCGCCCGTTTATTTATCCCTAATCGGCGCTGATTTCTGTTCCAGTGAAACCTGACAGGCACATCTAATGAGAGGGACCTCACTGCCAATAACCCATTTATTTAATGCAACAGGGGACTTTTAAATATATTCTCAGATCGTTTCTTGAAAATGCCTGTCAGTCGGCGGGTGCCAAGATGTATTTTAACAGAATCTCCGGAGCACTGATTGGTAGCAAAACAGACGATGGCCGTGGCAGAGTGGACCGGCAGGGCCAGGGGGAGATGTGCACGCGTAAACCGAGCGTATAATGGATTCAAACGACGACTGCTAAATACTATCCTACAATGTTACGCAACACGTTTGTTGAGAAAGAAATACAAGCGATGAGGATGATGATGTGTGAGCTAATTTCACAATGACTACAACAAAGACAAGTCGTTAATATCGTATTTAATACTCCCAAATAAATAAAACATCTACTTCGCCAATGCATCAATCGTAAAAATAGAAAAATCAAAGCCAGTTAGATGAGGACGTTCTTCGGCCCTTGAGGGCCACACGACCCCGTTCAAACACACCAGCGAATCAGCACAGACGACAGCACTGGCCCTCAACTAGCTTAACCCCGAAGAGTGTTGTACTGCTCCCTCAGCCACAGGGAACCAGTGTGTGTGTGTGTGTGTGTGTGTGTGTGTGTGTGTGTGTGTGTGTGTGTGTGTGTGTGTGTGTGTGTGTGTGTGTGTTGTGTGGTGTGTGTGTGTGTGTGTGTGTGTGTCATGAGTGTGGCCCCGTAACAGGGCCTTAAAGCAAGGCTCTGGCTAGCAATGTGAGGGGCCACACAGAAACACAGAGGTGGTGAGCGAGCAGAAACTCTCAGGGGCCATGTTTAGCCTCAGGGGTGTAACGATAGTGATAGACGAAGACGAGGCAGAAGACGAAGATGAAGAATATGGTGTAAGTAATCAGGATTCATGAGCTGACGATGGTTAGCAACACCATTCCACATCGCAATACGGCTGGATGAAAAAGGGCTGTTACGCAACCGTTTGTGGTACTCTGTGGTTGAAACAGAATATTTAATCGTTTTATTGCATGGCAGTTTTGAACCCCGGAAGTGCTCCAGTGTTAAACGAGATCCCCGGTTTATACAAACTTAATAATCACATTTCAGCGGAAGCATGGGACGCTCTAAAAACACAGGTGGTTTTGGATTCGCACAATAAAGCCGACGCAAATTATCGGAAGGTGTCTAAAAGCATGGGAGTGCAATCAATTCCAGCTTGTTAAAATCGTTAAAGCCATCAAAGAGGTTTTTTTTATAGATTCTTAATGAATAGCGTTCTTGGTAACAAAACACTCATCCTCAATAGCACAACAGCTTGTAAACTCATTTCCGTGTTCCAGATTTTCAAGTAAAAAAAAATAAAAGAAACCGACTGGAAATTTGTGTGACATGACGCAACCGCCGGCAACTCGTCGGAATCCGGGAGAACCGGAGCTCTCCATTTCCTGAAATGTCTCGGCACGGCCTACTAACCATACCCAACGCAGTGGGAACAAAACGCGCTACAGCGTTATTGGAACGCGCCCCGGGGGAAATGGAATGCAGCCGGGGGGATGTGGAATCCAGCCGGGGGACATGTTTGGTCAAAATCCACGTCAATGTTTACCTTTCAGGCGTTGGGGTTTTCAGGTCTTCGGTTTTTAGTCTGACAGGACATAAGAAATCCCTCTTTTTTTTTTACGTTTACTTCATAATGAACCGACCATGTCAGTCACTACAGAACGATTATTCAAACATAGAGGTGTGTGTGCACACACAACACAGTGTAACGTCACACAATCTCTCCAGACGCGTTTGAATTCAGATCACTGGAGGAACGTCGCACTGCCAACCCGGGTGCCAGTCGCATAAACAACGGCGTGAAGGTATTTTACTCTTAAGAAGCCAAAACCATACCATGGAAACAGATTAACGGGCTAATAACCCCCCCACACACACACACACAATCACACACACAAAATGGCGTCATCTGAGAGTCCATCTGGCTGTGATTGAAGGTAAACATTAGTGCCTTGTGCGGCTGCTTGTGTTTCATCTATTATCACTTGAGTGCAAAAAAAAAAAGGAAAACTAAATAATCATTGTGTGTCCTGGAGGCTCCAAATCAATGTCCACAAACAAAATCCTTCCGTCCCTAAATAAAAGAAAAAAACATGTACCGTTTCTGTCCCTTATCAAGAAGCACCATCACTTCTGTTGCTACGTCGTGCCAAAGACCCATAATCGCTGCTGAACTGAAAATGTAGTTTAACATGCCTGCTTCTTTAGCACGGTGTAGCATAACCTAGCATAATCTACCTAGCGCGCGCACATGTGTGTGTGTGTGTGTGTGTGTGCATGTGCGCGGTTACCAGTGACAACGTGGTGCGTGCGCTCTGACCCCTGCCGATTAGCATTAGGCGTGTTGGCGTGACGAAATGTCAGAGAAGGTGGGAAAAAGCGAATGAGCAATTCCCACGAGCCATTCAAGCTACGCCACACAAAAGCAACACAAAACGCACACAGAGCACGTGCGAGGTATTGGACACACACCCGTCGACACCCATTTGCGATTTAACAAGAAGGGAGAGAAGGTACAAGAAAGCGCCGTTGTACAGAATAGCCTACAATGCTACGCTAATTGTCATTTACCACACAATGGGGGACTATGGGAATGTGCTCGTAGCGATGTCTGTTGCTACACCTCGGGGACTCCTCCTGGGCTCCTCCGGACAAGGAAGCAGGATGGAGATGTTGGGAAAGCCGGCTGACTGTAGAAGTTGATTGACGCTGATCCATGTGCTGGTGCTGATGTTTCCATGCAGGAGATATTGTCCCTGAGTGTGTGTGTGTGTGGTGGAGAAGGCTGGTTTAAAGGGCTGATATTATACCTCCAGGTGCGAGTGTGATTAGCCATTACAAGCCATTTTAAAATAGGCCTTTTCCCGTGTTTCAGTGACACCACGAGTGGGACAAGTGATCACCTAGATGTAAGATGGATAGATAAGCACCATTTTCTACAGACCATTAGGTTGGCTGGTAGACCGATTTAGCTACCATACATCTAGATGGACACGCCCACTTGTGATGTCACTAAAACATAGGAAAAGGCTGATTTTTTTAATGGCTACATTTGCATTTAGGGCATTTAGCAGACGCTTTCATCAAAAGCGACTTACTACACAAATTGACACACTGACAGTGTCATACTCAGGGACACATCAACACTCGCTTGGAGGAGCTGGGGATCGAACTAGCGACCTTTCGGTTACAAGACAATTGCTCTACCTGCTGAGCTAAGCCGACCCTACGGCTCAAGCAGGATGGCTAATCACACACAAAGCTGTTGGCATAATATCACTCCTGTAATCTGTGCACATTGATTACATAATGCACAACAGGTGTGCCTCACCCAGCCCCGGAGTCCAATCAGTCTGACTCGGGCCAGGTGAGGCTGGCACACACACACACGCTCGCGCGCGCGCGCGCACACACGCACACACACACACACACACACACACACACACACACACACACACACACACACACACACACACACACACACACACACACACACACACACACACACACACACACACACACACACACACACACCCCACAGTACTATTGTAAGTAAGCCACTGACTGCGCATGCAGAGTGACAACAAAGCACATCCTTAAGGAGGATGTTGTGAGCAAGTATTTTGTCTTACTAATCAATATTTACCGTGCATATCTTATCATATCTTACACCGGTGTTTCCCACAGTGTGTTGTCTTGAGGGGAAAGGCTCAATGGCAGACTGTATGAAAACAAATCACAGGTGGAAGGAATAATTAAGAAATGGGCCGCATATGAGAGCTGTAAACAAACACATTAACCACTGATTCCACTGACATCGCTGCCCGTGCGTGCAGGAAGCTTTGTATATATGCGACCAGTCGCTGTTTTGGCCTTTGCAGTTATGAAGACCATTTCCACGCAACCTGCTTTCAAAGTACGACAGACACACTGCCGAGTCCCGGGGAGGCAAAAACTAAAAGCAGATAATATTAAATGAGGCATTGATCATCATTGGCTTCACCTCGGGAGTTCCAGTTCCACTTCCTCCTCCTCCTCCACCTCCTCTACGACTTCTCCTCCACCTCCTCCTGCGGTTTGGAGGGGAGTGTGTGTGTGTGAGGTCTTAGAACTATCGCCGCGGACCACATGAGAAGGCACAAACTCAAACGCCATCTTGAAATGGCCCCTTCCAGCCGCAGCGAGCAGGCCAGTGCGATACTTCAGAGAAAAAATAAACCATTAACGAGGTCAGCAACACAGTGGATCAAACTGAGCCTCCAACGCGGCTTTCTCAGTGTCAAGGCGCAAAGGCTCACAGCAGACGGGAGGAACGCCTCCTACCTGCCGCTCTGGACATGGTTCCACCAATGATTTGAGGAAGGCAAGTGCCCGGAAGCTTAACCCTATCCTTCCTGTCCGACGACACTATCGCAAGACGCATCACTGGTACACCCGACGATATGAAAGAAGCTAACAGAAAGAAATCCAGGATCAACGTTTTGCCCTGCGAGTGGACGAGACTACTCAACCATCTTTCCATAGGGTGTGTGTCGGGAAAGACGGCATTGCATCTGTCCAAGGACTTGCCTTTCTGCAAATGTGTGCGGGTGCAGACGACAGCTGAGGAACTAATTCAAACTCATCAACGGCTACATGAGGGAATGAGATGACCGAGGCGATGAAAGCTTGAATTATTGTCTGCCTTGTGCCAGGATAAGGGCACAGAACAGGACACACTGCCCTGCTGTTTGGGAGATGAACCCGGAATTCTGCTGGAGTTGGAAGTGCGAAAATATTCAAGCACGTTCATAGGTGACGAGCAGCTTACGAAACTGGCTTCCCTGAGTGACATGTTTGACAAGCTCAATGAGTTAAATCTCCAGTCGCAGTGCCCTAACACACACTCGTCACTTTTGCTGACGAATGGAATCCAGCCTTTTATGTCTTTCCAAGTGGTATGTGGGTTGCACATGAATACCACAGGCACTAGATTACGACGGTTCTAATGTAGGCTGATGGAGTGATGTTCCCGGCACACCGATGCATACATCGAATCTGACTCAGAACGGTCACGTAACGTCACGTGTACCTCGTGGTTCTGCCATTATCATCGCTGGAGTAGCCGAGGCAAACACACAACAAGGACACTGGACGTGTGGGGTGAGAGAGGAGCAGGGGAACATCGATTGATTCGAGGATCTCAAGACATTCATTGAAACTAATGGGCTTCAAAACAGAGATCTCCCAAGTCTGAGAGACCACATCCCAGCCCTGCAGGCATCTTTCAACAGACACTTTGCCAGGGAACGAAAGCCGTTGATATGTGAAACAGGGATATGACACTCGATCTGCAGTAGAGCGGGCGTCCGGAAAAAACATGTGAATAAACATGGTTACATTTATTACTATTCAAATAACGACTATTGCATGCACTGCCAGTGGCCATTACAGGCCAGGAAGTCTGTACATTAAAGGCTATTTCTTTTTGCTAATTCTAGCCAGTTTCATCACCTTGCTGAGCTATGGGGTTCATTAATTCTACCAAGCAAGCAAGCACGTATGTTATGTTGATGTATGCTGTCCATTATAATTATATTAATGGCTATGAAATGCATCTCTTTAATTTATTATTGAAGGGAGTAATGCCTGTTTTTTGACGTCACGCAACAAATACAACTTACTTTTACCAAGAACGGTAGAGACAGGTGTGTGTGTGTGTGTGTGTGTGTGCATGTCTGCGCTCATGTGTGCGTGCGTGTGTGAGACAGACAGCAGTGCAGGTACACCAGTGAACGAGCGCATCATTATGCCATTCACATACAGTGACTACAGCATCACCACGACCACCACCCCTAGCAACCTCAACAACCCGTCACGGAATTTATGAATAATTATTAGCATGAGCTGCGCGATGGAATGCAAATGTTGACCTTTTTGTGGATTGAAATACATTTATTTTTTTCGCTTATTGGTTTTGTTCCGCCAATCCTGCCGATCCGTCGTATTTAATACCGATGGTAATCACTCTGCGACCAGCGACAGGGTGCTGTACAGTGTATCACCCCACAGAGGGAACACAGGCTTCTAACCCAACCACCCAGCCTACAACGGCGTGACGGACCACTGTAGCGATGCGTTCGGCACGCATGACATTTGCCGGGGAAAAAACTCCCATAGAACCGCCTCGCAACGCAACGTCGACTATAAAAACCCGGGCACTGAACGGCACGCTTTCCTGTTCATTTTGGCAAATTGTTTCTGCCATGTACATTTCCATTTTCTAACATGAACCGCCACTGCATCTGCTGAAGTCTCCCATATTAATGCCTGCACACACGCACGCACGCACGCACGCACGCACGCACGCACGCACACGCACGCACACACGCACGCACACACACGCACGCACACACACGCACGCACGCACACACACACACACACACACACACACGCACGCACACACACACACACACACCATGTAACCACAGTGCCCTCCCCTCCCCTCGCTGGTCTGAAACGATACATTACGGAGCCTCCTCCCTCCCCCCTCTCTCCCTCCCCCCTCTCTCCCTCCCCCCTCTCTCCCTGTGTGGCCGCTGAGATTCTGCCCGGGGGGCATAATTGTTATCTTCTTCCATGCTGCAGCGACTCACCTGACAACAATAAATAAATTGAAAAGAAAAAATGAAAAAAAGTGCACACAAACAAAAGATAAATTAATAATACTACATACACGCGGCTAATTGGACTCACATGGGCAGTGGATGGGAGATATAGAATTATATAGGCCCCCCTGCACTTACTCAGAAGCCAAGACGGAGTGCGCCATAAGGGTTGAGAGGGAAGGAGAGTGTGTGTGTGTGTGTGTGGGGGGGGGGGGTTATGTATGTGCCACACCACCCTGCGAGTAGCTCTTGGTAAGCAGTAGCAATGAGGGAAAAAAGTGGGACTAATAATAGCACAAATTTAGATCCGTCTTGTCAAAAGAGCTGTGAATCAGCGCCTGCTTCGGTCCTATAGCTGAGCACGCACACACATAGACAGACGCGCAGACACACACACACACAGACAGACACGCACAGACACACACATGGGGGGGGGGGGCCCTTCCTTTTCTATGCATCCGTAAAGACCGACCGACTGCACAGTAGTGAGAGTTTGTACAGAAGGGAGTTGTTTTTTTTGGAATACCAAGTCAGTGTATTTTGGATGTATTCCCAAGAACTTATGCTAAGCAAGTAGCTAGCCAAGGTGTTGTTATTGGCACAGGAGCATGGCTAGCATTGAGGCTAGCATGTTATGGATGCATTGTTGAGGAAGGATGCTAAGGGAGTAGCTGACTGTGGCGCGCACAGGAGCATGGCTAGCACTAAGGCTAGCATGCTATGGATGCAATGTTTATCAAGGATGCTAAGGAAGTAGCCTACCGTGGTGATGTTGATGGCAGAGGAGCCTGGCTAGTGCTAATGCTAATCTGCTAAGGAAGCATTGCTAAGGAAGGATGCTAAGGAAGTAGCTAGCACATCTCCTGGGCACATCTCCCAGGTTAATGCTAAACATGCACAATAATGCGACCGCGTCATTCATAAATGTGATTAACCTCATTCGACGACAGCGAGAGGAGACAGCGTCACAGACTATGAAATCTCATTTGCGATAACGCCGTCCGGTTCCGACGTGGGCGGGTTTTGTCAGGATAAAACGAAACGCTAAACTCGGCGCCAATGTTTTCCAAAAAAACCTAGGAGACGCTAAATGCCAACACGCACACACACCTTGCATTCCGCGTGTGCGTGCAAACAGTGATATGAGTAGGCCCGTGATAACAGCACACTCCTCGCTCGCTGTGAATCAGCAGGACCCCTCAGTAAACAAGAACCAGCCGTTCTTGGATTTGCATATTGTCGAATACATTATATCGCATTTTCCGAGGATGCCGTGCACTGACGCTTTGGTTTTTAATGTTCTCTCTCTCTTTCTCTCGCTCTGTCTCTCTGTCTCTCTGTCTCTCTCTCTCTCTCTCTCTCTCTCTCTCTCTCTCTCTCTCTCTCTCTCTCTCTCTCTCTCTCTCTCTCTCTCTCTCTCTCTCTCTCTCTCTCTCTCTCTCCCTCCCTCTCTCTCTCTCTCTCCCTCTCTCTCTTTGCGAAGACTGGAGCGTATTAACCCTGATCATCAGGGACCACTGTGGGCGAGGGAGACACAGAGAGAGGGAGAGAGAGAGAGAGAGAGAGAGAGAGAGAGAGAGAGAGAGAGAGAGAGAGAGAGAGAGAGAGAGAGAGAGAGAGAGAGAGGGAGAGAGAGAGAGAGAGAGAGAGAGAGAAGAGAGAGAGAGAGAGAGAGAGAGAGAGAGAGAGAGAGAGAGAGATGGCGGGGAGGAAAAAGGCGGCTTTATGGGGTTTGGGGCGG
>OLKM01001151.1:27681-38368 GCA_900291075.1 Melanogrammus aeglefinus | reverse complement strand
ACCCTGATCATCAGGGACCACTGGTGGCGAGGGAACACAGACAGAGGGAGAGAGAGAGAGAGACAAGAGAGAACAGAGGGAAGAAGGGAGAGAGAGAGAGTGAGGGAGGGAGAGAGAAAGAGAAGAGAGAGAGATGAGAAGAGACAGGGAGGGAGGAGAGAGAGAGAGGAGAGACAGGGAGAGAGAGAGAGGAAGAGAGGAGAGAGAGAGATGGAGAGAGACAATGGGGAGAGAAGAGAGACAGAGAGAGGAGAGAGAGAGAGAGAGAGAGAGAGAGAGAAGAGATGATGAGAGAGAGTATGAACGATGAGAGACGAGAGAGATGCAGAGGGAGGAAAGGGGCTTTATGGAGTTGGGCGGCGGTAATAAAGGAAGACAAGATGGCGTGTTGGGGGGTGCAGGCAGGGAGTGGTATGAGAGAGAGAGCGTGAGAATGGGATAGAGAATGAGAGAGAGAGAGAGAGAGAGAGAGAGAGAGACAGAAGAGGCACTGGATAGCGAGCGAGAGAGAGGTTCTGGAGAGCGAGAGAGAAGAGGTTCTGGAGAGCGAGAGAAGAGTGGGGGGCAGTCATGATTCCCTCCAGGGTCAACAAGCTGGTCTAGTCTCTATGAGCAAATCCCAAACAAGTGGGTTCTAATGGATGAGCTAATTACTGTGTGTGTGTGTGTGTGTGTGTGTGTGTGTGTGTGTGTGTGTGTGTGTGTGTGTGTGTGTGTGTGTGTGTGTGTGTGTGTGTGTGTGTGTGTGTGCGCGTGCGTGCGTGCGTGCGTGTGTCCCTGAATGTGTGTCAGTTTGTGTGGGATAATTGCTCATAAATATGAGAGTGCCATGGATGTGATCTGTATGACATCGCCTGATTTCCCCATAAGCTCAGCCAAGGTATATAGAGTATATACAAGGCTATTCTATCTCTCCCTCTTTGCGGGGTGAATGCTTGAAACATGGGTTTGAGTGTGGGGCGAGATGTGGGGGAGATCTGTGAATCTTCCATTCCTCTGCATTATCAGGAAGGTTGTTTTTTATGCTCTGTGATCATAAAACGGGCGCACCACCATTTTATGACCAACGCGGCCCTGAAGCAAGAGCTGCGGGAGTTGTACTGTTTGCTGGCCCATTCAGAACAACTCAACTTGGGCTGCAAAGATTTTAACCGGGCTGATCTTCATGGTCTCTAAGGGGGACAGGCGTTGATGTTGACACTTGGTGCGTCATTGTAAGTCAAAGGCAGGGTTTCCTGTTATTCCGTCCATGCAAGCTAAGGCAGTTCTGGATGCTTTGGGTTTGAGACTGATTCAGCGGTCTTAGCCCACTGGGTTTTAAAGACCACCACCGTACCACGATTGACGTTGTTTTCCCAGAGTTAAAGCTGGGTCTCATTGGCATTTTTTTAATCAGTTACTAAATGACAGAGCTCTCTGCCAACGCTGTGAGTGGTTATGGATACAGTTGAGATTAAGAGGAGAGAGTGTCGTGATGAAGTAAAGTAGTTGTCGGGTGTTGGTGAGGAACAGATCACACCTCTTCCTCTGGAGGTCTAAAAACCAAACCGAATCAGCCTCTTCAGGAGATAATTAGAAGATTAAGCTTTTCATTGCAGCCAAGGGTTAAAGTGGCCGCGTTCAGGGCCCGTTTTACCAACATCAGAGACATTGAATCATCAAGTTCTACCGTTTATAATTGAATGGAGAAAAAGCTGTAGCTTAAAGAAAGCAAACTGTTTAAAGCTTTCAGATGGAGCATTTGCGACAGATCCGGTGGGGAAGGATACTGCGATCCACAGCTCTGCTGGAAGACCCTGGCATGGCCGACGGACACGGGACAGGCCGGTTTAAACCATGGCCTCGTACTGGAGGGGCCATGTATTTTGGCCGCTGGGTGTGCTCCAGGGATTGATGGTCTCCAGGCGCACCTTCCTAAGCATTTCTGGGAGCTGATCACACACCGACCTCCATGGAGGACTCGCTCGCTACCTCATGTCAAACGGCGTTTTTTTATCATGCGTAAAAAAATAAGAAAAAAGATTTGGCCCAAATCGAGAAGTGGAGGCCTGCTGTCCAGCTCTGTGCCGACGACACAATGCTTTGAAACGTTTTATACATCCCGCTGAAGCAGTGCATGGAGTCTCATTATCTGTACGGACCAAACACATCGTGTTCCTGACAGAACGATTCATGGATCATCTTTCTCTTTTGGGGCATACCGTGGATCTGTGTGAACTCTAGAACACAGACCTTGGTATCCAGTCCCTTGATCAAGAGAACGCTTCTGATAGAGTGGATCAGTGTTTGCTGTTTCCCGCCGATGGGCCTTTGGTGTGGAGGAAGTTTTCACATCATGGGTCGGACTTCTGTATGCTTCTTGGAGTTTGACGGGGATGCCAACAATTGAGGATGCTCTGCGGCTTAGCGATCGAAGCGCTGTTACTCTACTAAAGAAGCAGAGTAGCAGAGCTCTCACCAACAGTGCTGCAGCACAGCTCCCAGTTAAAATCACGATAGATGACGTCACAATTTTTAGAAAGACCCAGGAAGGCGTCAGGGGAGGAGCTAGCGCGATACGTGTAGGACAAGGCCTCCTCAGCGAGGTGAAGCACTGCTTATTTGACAGCAGCGAGAGAGAGAGAGAGAGAGAGAGAGAGAGAGAGAGAGAGAGAGAGAGAGAGAGAGAGAGAGACAGAGAGATGAGAGAGACAGCGAGAGAGAGAGAGAGAGAGAGAGAGAGAGAGAGAGAGAGAGAGAGAGAGAGAGAGAGAGAGAGAGAGAGCAGTTCTCAGCTTGCCTGGACATTTTAAATGGGTGAAGGGGGAACTCAATTCATGAGGGTATTTTGGGCACAGGCAAATAAAAAAGATGAAGTTGTCTCGGTGGAAATGGATGCTGCCGCAATGGTCATACGTGGAAGGGTGAATGTTGCCAATGTCCAGGCTAGCTGTCCTGGAACCACAAGGAGGTTGGTGGAGAGGTTGCAGTGCACTCGTTTTGTTTACTACTAGAGCCACAGCTTTTTCCTCACCTGTCAGGGACTGTGGACATGGCCTTACAGCAAGTCCCTCTGACAGCGCAGAAGCTGTTGTATGACTACTGTGGATACCGTTATTTGGAAGTTGTTTTTTTTGTGTGTAGCCTTGGTGAAACCGACCAGACCGGGCTAACATCTTTTTATGGGTCGTTACAGCCGGCCTGGCTGGTGTTTTCCGGTCGCACAGAGATACTGATCAACCTTGCAGAATGTGGCTGTTTGAGGGGCCGTTCTTCTGGTGGTGTTTCATAAACACACAGCCTCTGTCCTCAGCCAGCATGCAATCTGCCCGCTGCGAACGACTGAATCCTGCGTTACTAACTTAGGACCCCTGGCAAACATCACATCCTCAAGATTCCTGGCAAGGATGGGAAACAAGAGTTCTGCGCGTCTGTCGGGAACCACAAAGAACGTTTTGCTGAAACCCTTGCTGGCTCTGAGCAGTGGGTCGATGAAGGGGGAGAGCACTTTGCTCGGCTGCGGTTTTGGGAGAGGCAGGAGGTGTGAGGACCAACTCCTCTCCTTTGAACACTTCAAGGATGGGAGCCTTTAGTGGAACTTGGGACCAACAGGCGTATCATGCACACATGAAGGTCCCAGCTCTGGCAGGGATCCAGGTGTCAAGGGGGGGATAGGTTTATTTGGTCCAGACACTCTTTCAGAGTGCGCTGGCGTTCCCAGTAGAAGCCACCCGTCAAGACACAGACCTCCGGTGAAGGACAGTGCACGGGTAAACAGCTACAAACAGCCAGGCAGCACGCCTGGATCCAGGCATCAGGGAAGGGCGTCGATTTTGTGCGCGGGTTGAATCAGTGGCACGTCCGTTTTGTTGGGTGCACTAGGATAGTGGGGACATTCAGGGTAAGGGTCATGGTTCCTGGGGTGTGGGGAATGTGTCGCTGCTTAATTGTTGGTTTTGGGGCACGCGGAAAGTGTGGAAAGGGAACACTTGCCCTCACAGTAATGAACGACGAATCAGGAACAGCTAAGTTGGCCATTTGGCTAACGAGAAACAGCCCGGGTAAGAGTGGAGCATGCTGCTACAAGCTGGTAGCTAATATATATGTTTTTGTCCTGCTTGTGACCCTGGGGGGAGCTCTGTGTGTGAGGCCAAATGAGGATGAATTATGTTTATCCTTAAGAAAAGAATAACAACGATTCAAAAAGGATGTGATCAAAAATGTTTTAAATCCTTTATTTGGTTTAATAAAGGGCTATTTTAATAAGAATCATCCCTCTCTCTCTCTCTCTGCCCCTCTCTCTCCTTCCCTGGGAGAGTTGAGCTGGTGGTATTTTGGCTGTGAACAGGAAACCATGTGGACGACCAGGGCATGAATATTCCAAATGACTAATGTTGCACATGCTTATTTCTGACATATCTGGCTTCCACGGGGAAATAAAACACTTCTAATGCAGGGCGACCATCTGTTATCTGTTGCTGCGTCCGAGCAGGCAGGCAAAGTGTTCACTCTCCCTCTCTCCCTCTCTCTCTCTCCCTCTCTCTCTCTCTCTCTCGTGTACACACACACACAGGCACATGCGCACAATCACAGTGGGAGAGATATCCAGAGAGAGAGAGTGGCATTCACACACACACACACACACACACACACACACACACACACACACACACACACACACACACACACACACACACACACACACACACACACACACACACACAGCAGAAGCCAGAAGAAGCCAAAATCCTCGGGGAGGGAACACGACAGACTCTAAACTCTATACAAATCGTGAGCTCCTTTTCAATTCGCTGCCTTTTGTCACACGGCGGCCATAAGTCCCAGCTGTAGGGAGACGGGGAATCGACGCACACGTTTTATGGCGCCCGTAAATACCAAGCTAACGCGTGCATGCTAGCAGTCTATGGATTGGAGGGGGGGGGGGGGATGGGGGTGGTGTGAGGAACATGCCAGCAGCTTGAACATGTATGACGCGAAACCCCCCAAACCTCACCACCCCCACTCCCACCTTCTTGTATTGTTCAGCCACAGAGCGAGCAGGGTCACGCCGCCATTTGAGATTTACTTTTGGTAGGTGGCAAAGGGAGGTAGGCATGGTAACCGATGCAGCGTTCCGGGCATGATAACTATCGGCTGCGAGAAATGAAGAAAAAATATAAAAAGCAATCTTGAAACGGCTGTGCCGTAGTTTAATATTCATCTGTTTTCGTGGAAAAGGTGCAGGGCTGCGCCGGGGATTTAAGGCGCGCGGTGGAGGTTAGCTGGTGTCTATGTGCCAAAAAGGTCTGCGTGTATGTGGGTTAATGGGAGCTAGGCAGGCAATACTCCCAATATTATGTTCCGCTATCTTTCAATCCATCTATCCATCTATCTTTCAATCCATCTATCCATCTATCTTTCCATCCTTCTATCCATCCATCTATACATACAGTCCCCTCCAATAGTATTGGAACAGTGAGGCCAATTCCTTTATACTGTATTTTGCTTCTATTTATTTACTTCTTCTGACAAATGTACTTATTGTATGTCGCTTTGGATAAAAGCGTCTGCTAAAGGCCCTAAATGTAAATGTAAATGTAATTTGCTGTAGACTGGAAACATTTGGGTTTGACACCAAAAGATGAATATGAGACAAGAGATACACGTTTCAGCTTTTATTTCCAGGTATTTACATCTGGATCCGATAAATAACTTAGAAGACAGCATTATTTGTAAAGGAACGCCACATTTTTAGGGGAGCAAAAGTATTGGAACGTGTGACTGACTGGTGTGTTTTGTTGCCCAGGTGTGTCCTATTACATTGATCGTTTAAACAATAAATAGCGCTGAATGTCTATGCTTAGTTTCAGATTTGGGTTTTGCCTGTGCAGACTGCAATTATTATAGTTAGAGGTGTAACCAACATGAAAACCAGAGAGCTGTCTATGGGTGAAAAAGAAGCAATTTTGAAGCTGGGAAAAGATGGAAAATCCATCAGAGCCATTGCACAAAGCTTAATGGGCAATAGCCAGTACAACCATTTAGAATGTCCTGAAGAAGAAAGAAACCACTGGTGTACTGATAACAGACGTCGAACGGGTAGACCAAGGAAAACAACAGCAGTTGACGACAGAAACATTGTGAGAGCTGTAAAGAGAGACCCTAAAACAACTGTTGTTGACATCAGCAACAACATCCAGAGGGCAGGAGTGAAGGTATCATTATCTACTGTTCGCAGAAGACTTCATGATCAAAAGTACAGAGGCTACACTAGAAGATGCAAACCACTCATTAGCAAAAAGAATAAGAAGGCCAGGCTGGATTTTGCCAAAAAGTACAGAGACAAGCCTCAAAAATTCTGGGACATTTTATGGACTGATGAGACAAAGATTAACCTTTACCAAAATGATGGAAAGGCTGAAGTTTGGAGAAAGAAAGGATCTGCTCATGACCCCAAACATACAAGCTCATCTGTGAAACACGTTGGAGGCAATGTCATGGCTTGGGCTTGCATGGCTTCTTCTTCTGGCTCATTAATCTTCATTGATGATGTAACACAGGATGGCAACAGCTAAATGAACTCAGAAGTCAACGGGAATATTTTGTCTGCCAATTTAAAGAAAAATGCAACCAAACTGATTGGAAGATCATTCATCATGCAACAAGATAATGATCCAAAACACACTGCAAACACAACAAAGGAGTTCATCAGGGGCAAGAAATGGAAGGTTTTAGACTGGCCAGGTCAATCTCCAGACTTAAACCCTATAGAGCATGCATTTGACCTGCTAAAGAGGACACTGGAAGGGAGTAACCCCCCAAAACAAACCTGGTATGCCTGGAAAAGCATCATAAAAGAAGAATGCACAAGTTTGGTGATGGTCAATGGGTCACAGGCTTGATGCAGTTATTGCAAGCAAAGGATTTGCAACAAAATATTAAGCCTTATTTACTTTAATTTATTTTAAATCTATCTGTACCAAAACTTTTGCTCACATAAAAATGTGCTGTTCTTTTACAAATAATGCTACCTTCTAAGTTATTTATTGGATCCAGATGTAAATACCTGGAAATAAAAGCTGAAATGTGTATCTCTTGTCTCATATTCATCTTTTGGTGTCAAACCCAAATGTTTCCAGTCTACAGCAAATATAAAGGAATTGGCCACACTGTTCCAAAACTATTGGAGGGGACTGTAGATTTAATATGGTCATTCATATCTGCACGAATAATACACATTAAGGTTTGCAGCTCCATCATCACAGCCTTCTCAACATTTACATTTAGGGCATTTAGCAGACGCTTTTATCCAAAGTGACTTGCATCGTTTAATACACACGCTGTCACACCAACGGCAGAGTCAAACCATGCAAGGCGCCAGTGAGCTCGTCAGGAGCAGTATAGGTTTAAGTGTCTTGCTCAGGGACACATCAACACTCAGCTAGGAGGAGCTGGGGATTGAACTAGCAACCTTAAGGTTACAAGACAACTGCTCTACCTCCTGAGCTAAGCCGATCCTCAAGGGTCTGTAATTCACAAGCAGAACTCACACGAGTACAGCGTATCACGAGAGAACGAGGACGAGAACGAGCCGAGGGAGCCAGACGAAACAGGCCACCTCGGTTCCCCAGGCTTCCTCTCCTGCGAGCGAAAAAAATGCAAACGCAAGCAAAGATGAATATTCTCTCGCACTAAAAAAAGTTGTCGACAGTCACAACGGGGTGCGAGCGAGCGGGGGGTAAACTTGTAAAGGGCCCGCGGTCCCCGTGTAGTCTGGCTAACAACCAGAGGCACTGCGTGAGGAACCGGCAATAAACCGCCATCGCTGGAGTGCCTACGTCTCGGCACACTTTCCACACAAAATGCTCACTGTTTTGTCATTTAGGAGCCCTTCTACAGGACTCTAAAGCACCTTGCGGTGAATTCAGATTCAGGAGGCGGAGAGAGAGAGAGAGAGAGAGAGAGAGAGAGAGAGAGAGAGAGAGAGAGAGAGGGGAGAGAGAGAGAGAGAGAGAGAGAGAGAGAGAGAGAGAGAGAGAGAGAGAGCAGAGCAAGGTTTTGAGAAAAATGTCGCCTCCCTCTCTGTTCCCCCTCTCCCTCCCTCCTATTGAGGGGGTGATGCGTTCACGCACCTGCGATTGACAGGCAAGATGGGATCCCTGGATTACCCAATCAGGGACGGAGAGAGTGGCTACGGGCATCTTGCTTCAAGGCTGCCTACAGCCAGACAGTGGACGATTGGGTATCAAACACAATAACCGGCAATTTCTGGCAGCCAGTTGATATAACACGCTGGCCGCTTTGCAATCCCACCCCACCACTTAGACTCCAGGTTCCTCAATTTCCATTTGTACCACCCCGCCCTACCAGGGTTCACTTCCCCCCCTCCCCCCTCCCCGACGCCAACCCGTTTAATATTTTTTCAATACTTTATTTTTATCCCAGAGGAAATGGAGGACTCTGGGTTCAGCCTGTCGCAGGCAGCGCTCGGATCAGTGGGCAGCCACACGTCGCAGCGCCCGGGGACAACTCCCAGGTCCACCGCCTAGTGCCTGGGTCAAGGGCACTGGCAGGAGGATTAATCCACCGCAAAGCAGGCAGGGTCGCCGCTCGGGCAGATGGCGCAATTCCACTGTCTTGCCTGCGTAAACCGTGGGGGGCATATTCCCCCCGTCGTCGTCAAGGAGCTGGCTTTCTCGGTTCACCGGAGAAGGCGGGGCTTCTTTAGAATAATCAGCGTGTTTGTTTTATTAAAAAAAAAAATTAAGCCACTCGCATTTAAGTATGAGTAGACTACACCTCTGAGTGTAGGCTACAAACGTGATCAACTATTTAGAATTGCAAAAAACGCCAACGGTGCAAGGTCATGATTCGGTGTAGAACGATTTGCAAAGTCTTCTACCCACGTCCCCGGAACCCCCAATATTGGGGGTTCTTCCGGTTCGAGAGGGAACAGTGGGTTGCGAAAACAAGACAGTCTATTACCTCGGTGAGTTTAAACCCGAAACACTTTAATAGCTTCAACAAGGATGTGTTTCGGTGTGGAAGGAAACCCGCGTGAACAGGTCAAGGAAGTACAACCTCCTCACAGAAGGTTTGGTGATACAAAGGTACGGCAGAGCAAGGGTCTAACCGAGCCGCACTAAAGTCTACCGCTTCCGCTCCAGCGTAGCTTAAACACTTACGGCTCTGTGTCGTGGTGAAGTTGGGACCCCCCTCTTCTGCAAGGCTCCCGGGAACACTGCGGGGGACTTTGATCTGAGAGAGAGAGAGAGAGGGAGAGAGAGGGGGAGAGGGAGAGAGAGAGAGAGAGAGAGAGAGAGAGAGAGAGAGAGAGAGAGAGAGAGAGAGAGAGAGAGAGAGAGGGAGAGGAGAGAGAGAGAGAGAGAGAGAGAGGATGAGAAGACAAGGTCAGAGATCTATATGCTGCACAGAAAATAACTTGGCAATCCTCCTGCATTCATGTATTGTGTGTGTGTGTGTGTGTGTGTGTGTGTGTGTGTGTGTGTGTGTGTGTGTGTGTGGTGTGTGTGTGTGTGTGTGTGTGTGTGTGTGTGTGTGTGTGTGTGTGTGTGTGTGTGTGTGTGTGTGTGTGTGTGTGTGTGTGTGTGTGTTGGGGGGGGGGACAGTGTCAACTCTTGAGCACATGTGTCAAACACAAGGACCGGGGGGCCAAAACAGGCCAACAACCAGACTGAGCCAAGCCCCCAGAAGCTGCCCATCCACCCACCACCTCCACCACCACCAACCACACCACCAACACCCAGCACCTGCCCATCCACCCACCACCTCCACCACCACCACCACCACCACCAACTCCACTTCCAACACTACCTCCCACCTCCACCACCACCATCTCTCCATGCGGTGTGGTGTGGTTTGAGTGCTTGGACAGATTTAATGATGGAAAAAAAAAATGCTCCCCCATGATCAAACGTCTTTCATGTCGCCAGAGGAGCGAAAACGAGTGAGAGCAGAGTGGACAAGGGAGGGAGGGAGGGAGGGAGGGAGGGAGGGAAGGAGGGAGAGGGAGAGGGAGAGAGAGAGAGACACCGTCCATTTCAAGTAGAGCAATTATTGCGGACGGCTTTCAATTAGAGATGAAAAAAATCTGCCCAAACCAAACACTGGACAGGGACGCCAAAACCATCACATACATTCTGCAGTCCAGCCCCCATTACACACACCACACACACACACACCCACAACACACATACACACGCATCCAGCCCACATACACACACACACACACACACACATCCCACACACACACACACACCACTCAATATATTTTTAACAAACACACCACTCAGCAAGAGTGACAAAATGCTCTTTGAAGAGAAAATATTGATGTAATTCCTCTGTAGTTGAAAAGAGACCTAAGGTAAGAAAACACTCTTTTTGTGGGTATTTTCGGTTCTTTTTCTGTGTGATCAAGCACGCGTGTAATTAGCTCTCGTTGATGCTTTTAGGCATTTTTTCCCTTCAAAAAGACCCACAACATCTACACACATCTTATGTAGATGCACACACACGTCTACACACACACATACACACACATGACCCACACATATACAGAGAGAGAGAGAGAGAGAGAGAGAGAGAGAGAGAAGAGAGACAGAGAGAGAGAGAGAGAGAGAAGAGAGAGAGAGAGAGAGAGAGAGAGAGAGAGAGAGAGAGAGAGAGTCATCACCTTCAGCATGGCGCA
>OLKM01001151.1:10309-22656 GCA_900291075.1 Melanogrammus aeglefinus | reverse complement strand
GTCTCTCCCTCCCCCTCTCCCTCCATCTCTCTCCCACTGCCTGAAACGGGTGAGGAGAGAGAGAGAGAGAGAGAGAGAGAGAGAGAGAGAGAGAGAGAGAGAGAGAGAGAGAGAGAGAGAAAAAGAGAGGAGTTTGTGCTAGCTAGCAAGTCGTCATTGAGCGGGGGCGGCGATGGTGGCGGTAAACTATCTGAAGACGCTGTGGCGAAGCAGCTTGTTCCCCAGCCTTCCATGAAATTGAATGCTGGGGGAGAGGGGGGTGGGTGGGGGGAAGAAACGAAGTATGTCTTTTCAATAACACATACACCAATAGAGGCAGAGTTGGGGGGGGGGAGGGAGGAGGGCGATAATTGAAGCCCATGTGTGAGGGATGGGATACTGAGGATCAGAGCTGTGATTGTGTGGGAAAAACAAACCTAAACACATGTGACACGCGTAGTTCGGACGTTAGGGAGGGGGGGGGGGGATTGGTGAGAGTGGTATATTCCTCGTGTGTACACGGTGCTTAATGAAGTACTTCTTCGATGACACCTTGAAATCTTCCCCCCCCCCCCCCCCCCCCACCCCGGGCCCCCGCCCGTCTGAGCTGGGCTCCCAACGCCACGAGCGTGAGGCAAAACGTGCCGTTAGGTTGGTTCTTCTCACAGTCCGTGTGTGAAAAAAACACGCTTGACTGTTGTCCGACTGCTGCACATCTGAATCCGTTTTACTGTTACATCACGGCGTGTGCACTGGTAGTGTCGGCCTTGTCACTCACTGCACCTATATTGAGAGATCTCTCTCGATAATGCACGTCTCTGTCGATTCGGCGGCGCGCTAATTACCCGCTTTTACTTTGAAACGCGGCGAATTACCGGAGAACAGCGCGCGCCGAATGCCATTTCACGGCGTCTTTGATGAACATATGTGTTAGTCCGACGTATACAGGAACGCATTAAGTCAGAGAGAGAGTGAGAGAGAGAGGCAGAGAGAAAGAAGGGAGAGGGAGAGAGAAACAGTGTGAGAGAGCGAGTGAGAGAGAGAGAGATAGAGAGAGAGAGAGATAAAGGGAGAGAGAGAGAGAGATAGAGAGAGAGAGAGAGAGAGAGAGAGAGAGAGAGAGGGAGAAGAGAGAGAGAGAGAGAGAGAGAGAGACAGAGAGAGAGAGAGAGAGGGAGAGAGAGAGACAGAGAGAGAGAGAGAGACCGAGAGAGAGAGAGGGGGAGATAAAACGGCGAGCGATAGAAAATAACCTGCCATGTTTATAATCAGAACTTTAAAGCAAAACCCTTTACACATCTCGGCGACGGTAATGAGTCGCCCGCAAAACCGGCCCGTTCCTGTTTCGCGTTAAACAAACGAGACCAACGAGATGAATACGTGGCGATACCGCGCACAATGACCAGCTCGCTGAAAGCAGCCATCCCCCCCCATTTTCTCCGCGGCAACAGCAGCAGACGTCGAGCGGGCAGGAAGGGGAGACGGACACGCGAGGGGGGGGGGGGACGACGCAAAATCAGAATGCCTGCTCTCTCTCCAGGCCGGGGCTGTCAGGCAGCTCGTGGCGGCGGCGGCGGCGGCGAAGGCCTGTAACCGAGGCGATGTTCCACCATGAAATATTCACGCCGGCGTCGTCTGTGCTTTTAAAAGGAAAAGAAAAAGAGAAAAGGGGGACGAATGACCAAGGTTGTGGTTGTGCGTGCGTGTGTGTGTGTGTGTGTGTGTGTGCATTTTCGTGTGTGTGTGTGTGTGTGTGTGTATGTGTGTGTTTGTGTTTCTGTCCGGCTGTCTGTGTATGTGTGTGTATCTGTGTGTGTGTGTCCGTGTGTCCGTGTGTGTGTGTGTGTGTGTGTGTGTGTGTGTGTGTGTGTGTGTGTGTGTGTGTGTGTGTGTGTGTGTGTGTGTGTGTGTGCGTTTCCGTGTGTGTGTGTGTGTGCGTTTTTATGTGTGTGTGTGTGTGTCTGGGGTTCAACGGAGGACGCCTGCCCCCTTCACCTTATCCCTGAATACCCCCACCATGTCAGCTCTGCTCAGTCGTCTCGGCGCAGGGGGGACCACCGCGGGCACTGGCGGGGGGGGGGGGGGTGGGGGGTGAGTCCATTAAATCTTCACACAGATGTATCCCTCTGAGGAGCTGGGCGGGGGGGTTGGGGGGGCGGGCAGGGGGCGAGGGGGTGTTGGTGTCTCGGGCTAGAAGCATTGTCATGCTATCTGTAGACCCCCCCGACTGCGTCTGCTGCCTGACACAACGGCTTCTCGTCAAACCCCCCCCCCCCCCCCGCCCCCCACACCCCCAAAACATAGACAAACACAACGCCAGACTTTAAGGTCAAAGTAAATCTTTGTTTTCTTCTTCGCATTCTTCTGAATGAATGCTTGAATGACGTGATAGGACGGCGCAGCTGTCCGTCTACCTAGCTTCTCAGCTAGCTACATGTAGCTAAAGCTAGTCACCTAGCTTCCAGGCTAGCTACCTGTAGCTAAAGCTAGTCACCTAGCTTCCAGGCTATCTACCTGTAGCTAAAGCTAGTCACCTAGCTTCCAGGCTAGCTACCTGTAGCTAAAGCTAGCGAGCTAGCCACATGTTTTTTAAGGGGGAATGCCTTTGGGGGGGGGAGGTTTTTTTTTCCATTGAATACTTTCTAAGTTTTTGAATGGTTTTCCCCAATTGCCTACCGTTAAATGAAGCCTCTTAAACATTTGAGGACAGGGAAAATCCCGACCGGTAAAATGATACGCCACAGCTCTAAAGACACACATGGGGCGATGACGGGGGAACACAAAGCACGTGTGAGGGTTGGACGGCTGGACGGCTTGTGATTGAACCCAGAGATGATCTAAGGTGTGACATCGCAGGAGGACCACGGTTCGAGCAAACGGGACCACAAGGAAGACCGGTGAAACGGTTGTGTCATACAAGAAAACAACCAGTATTGCGAGGATTAAACTTGCATCTCCTCTGACTATCACTATGGACTCTGGCTAACGGAAGCTAAAGGGATACGCTCCGATGTTAATCTCTTTAGCGCACGGGAGTCTGAATAAATTTCCTGGTTTATGCATAATTGAGAAGAGGAAACAAAGGCGGGGGGGGGGGGGGGGGGAGACCACAGGAGCAGACAACTGAAATGAGAAAATTTATGTCTGGGTTCAGACGCTTTGCATAAATTGGGGAAGGCTGGCTGGATAATTAGCTTCTAATTGGCGCGTACGTGAGATGTTTACCAATATTTGCTTTTTCACGCAAACAAACATGTGTTGTCGTCTTTGCTGTCACCCGAGTGGACCCCCCCCCCCCCCCCTGACACTGGGGAAGCTGACTGTATTAAAAGGAACACACCTCGATATTGGAGTACAGTGGAAAGACGCCATTAGCCAACATGTCACGAGTGACAGTGATGTCGTCACACACTCGACGCACACACACACACACACACACACACACACACACACACACACACACACACACACCATGGACTGAACACAAACACACACGTGTCACACAAACACACCCTCGACGCACACTCACGCAGGCACACACAAACACACACACACACACACACACACACACACACACACACACACACACACACACACACACACACACACACACACACACAGGCAGCCACATACAAACAGGGTCTATCGTATCCAAGACAAGAAACGAAAGGTCAGGCGTGCTGCTTACGCCCGGGAAAACGAGCGAGGAGAGGTGGGGAGGAAGTGGCGGCCGTAGCTTCGTATTAAGAGGCTGTAGTCGGTTCAGATTAGGAGACAACTTGAATATATCTGTGTGTGTCAGCTGTGACTCACCGTCAGTGGAGTGAAACTCCGGTTAGAACTGGAGATTATGTAACCGCTAAGGTCCCCCGCAAGTCAGCCCAAAGTGGCGACGGGACAAGAGTGACACGAAACAGCGGCACGACGGAAAAAACGACACTATGACAGCCGTACGACTCCTTGGTCTTTTAATCATTTATGAATCACGTTACAACTCTGTGTGTTCCACGTTATGATTTTCATTGTTTGGTTTTCAGGAGATGACACTTTGACTGTGCTCTTCGGGGGATACCAAGCTCTCAAGCGATTATAAACTATATAATATCGAGCGCAAAATGTGAAGCCCGCCTCAACCGACAACGTGAGCACGACAAGCCAAGGAACACACACACACACATGCATCGAGATAACCACGAACCACACCGCGCACCACAAACACACTTCCATGAGCTCGGCGGCTCTTGGAAGAGCTCATGGCCACGATGGGAGAGATTGGTGATTATTAACAACAACAACAATGAAGTGTCCCCGGTATCTAATCTCGACCCCCCCCCCTCCCGAAGGTTGTTTAAAATTTTGTTGGGGTCTATGGAAATAACCAGCTTCTTATTGGTGATATGGGTTATTATGTTTGTGCTCTCTCTCTCTCTCTCTCTCTCTCTCTCTCTCTCTCTCTCTCTCTCTCTCTCTCTCTCTCTCTCTCTCTCTCTCTCTCTCTCTCTCTCTCTCTCTCTCTCTCTCTCTCTCTCTCTCTCTCTCTCTCCCCTCTCCCCCTCTCTCTCTCTCTCTCTCCTCAGACTCAATCAAGCGCTAGCCCTCCTTCTCTTCCTACTTTCTCTTCCTAGCGCCGCCACTTCCTCATCTTTGTAATCTGGGTCGCAGAGGAAATGAAAAGGATGCTATCGCCGAGCAAGAGAGTGCGGGGGGAAGCGCATTAAGGTTTAAGGAGCGGGGGCTGGGGGGGCGGGGCGGGGGGGGGGGGTGCTGTGCCTATTGCTTGGTGAAAACAAGTGTTTTTCCTTCAGCGCTGGACGATGGAGGGCTGGCCTTTTAGGGAGGCGAAGGTGGTATTAGGAGCGTAACGGCCCTGTAGCGTCCCTCTAGTGGGTAACTGGGTTAAAATGAAATCAGGACAAGGCCTTGTGTGTTGAACATTGCTCCCTCGTCTCAGTTCGTCTCGATGCACGTTTGTCACAAAGAAGGGTGGAAGGAACACCGGGAGATGGAAAACAGTGGGGGGAAACTGTGCTGGTAGATCGCTATTGTTAGGTTAAGGTTGGGCAAAACATTCAGCCTCAACAGGGCTGGTATACAAAGATCCCCCCCAAAGGAATTCTGGGGAAATAAACCAACAACCAAAGGAGGAGAGGAAAATGGAGAAAGGAAGAGCACAGGGTAGTGGTGGAGAGAATAGCACCGTGGTTTAAGTGGTGTACCACCAGTAGTTTCTTAATGACCTGTGTCGCTTTGGACACAAATGTCTGCCGAGGTGCCACGTGGAATGATAATACATAAGACTTAGAAAGCGCTTTCCTAAATACTCAAAGACGCATTACAGAGCGAACACAAAATACTATCATTTAATAAGAACGAATATATAAGTAGAAAATAAAAATAAAAAAGAGAATAAAAAGATAGAAAATCTTGACGTTAGAAAGGCCGCATATGAAGCTGTTAGCGTAGCACGGGGCTAGGTGGGGTTACGGTCGGGGTCGGGAGAGTAAGTTCTTCGGAAGCTCACCATGGCGATATCCCCTCTTCTGAGGGTCTTCAACAGCGTGTCCTGGAAGGTGGCGAAGTCGATCTGGTTGACCCCTCCGAGCAGATCCTAGAAGGAAGGGAAGAGAAAGACACAGAGCTGAATGAAAGAAAAGAGCCGAATGTAAAAGAGTGAAGAAATAGACATGGTGGAAGGCTGCCCGTTACAGAAGCCTTATGATCGCAAAAGTAATGAGACGTGAAAACGAACATCAAAACCATTTTGAGTCCACTGGTTTGATCACAAACATGCTGGCTAAAACCGGGAAGAAAACAGCGAGTATTTCGTGGCGTCGGTTTGGGTAACAGGCGGCCATCTTTTTTTGGAAGGTGACACATGAGAGGACGTCTACCTGCCGTAGCTACTCCCGCCGGCGCCTGATATATCCCCGCGTTTACAAAGACGTCACAGCGCATGACGCAGGGCCTCCGACGGCGTACAAGGCACGACACACGACACAACACACAAGCGTGATGCTCTCCGGTTGGGAAGGGGTCTGCTGGCACATAGACCCAGCCCTGCACACACACACACACACACACACAAACACACACACACACGCCGTTTCATCGGGGACAAGGGTACACGTGTGTCCCACGCCTCATCGGACCCCGTGAACCTCATAGCCTTATTAAAGGGGGTGACGTTATCGCCGGGTGTGAGTGTGGCCAGCCATTACTGCCCTTTCCCGTGCATTAGTGACATCACAAGTGGGAGCGTCCACCGAGGTGTGTGACGGATAGATGAGCAGCGTTTGCTACAGTCCACTGGGTAGGCTGGTAGACCGATTTATCCAGCATACATCTGGGAGAACACGCCCACTTGTGATGTCACTAAAACACAGGAAAAAAAGGCGGGTTTTCAAACGGCTTGTGGCGTGACATCACCCCTTTGAAGAAACAAGGCCTTACATAACCGGGGACGATCTGCGTACCACCGGGGCCCCTGTCCTTCGAGGGCAGCCCTTTCGTCCAATGAGAGCGTGACGCCCCGCCAGAAGGAGTCAACGTCTCCGATCGCCCGTCAAACCACCGACACCACCTCCGCGTCGGCCGCTGCGTGGATGTGGAACGCGTGCGGGGTCGACTCGGTGGATGTGGCGTCCCCCAGGAGGACACACACATCAGACCTTGTGCGATGTTGTAAGGTCGGGGGGGGGGGGTTGTGGGGGTGCTGGGGAGTGGGTCGGGGGGGTGGGGCAGAGGATACTGGTGTCAGCCAGATGGTACAGGACCTTCGATCATCGGGGCCGCGGGCCTGTCACAACGGCTCATCCGTGGGCCGGCCCGTCGAGCGGGGAGGCAGCGGCAGCAGCTGCAATCCTCGCCGCCGCACTGGGGGGGGGGGGGGGGGGGGGGGGGGGGGGGGGCCCCTGACCTTTAAGGTTCCCGGCAGCACACAATTAGGCAGCGGTAAAGGAAGACGCCACCCCCACTATTTAAAGAGACACAGCACGTGTTGTGAGCGGGAATCCAATTTATGGGGATTTTTTTTTTCCTTTTGCTTTGCTTAGGTCGCCGTGTTTTTTTTACGAAAGGCAACAGAGGCAAATTGGTTTTTCCGAGAGTCGGCATTGCGTGTGAAGTCGTTCGCCTCGCCGGTGTGTCTGCTCTTTTTAGCGGGCGCACGGGCGCCGGTGCTGACGCGCCGCGGGTGAGATAAGGGAAATGTCTCATTTGCAGCGGCCGCTAAAAAGAGCAGATTAGATAACGAGACGAGGAGAGAAAAAAAAAAAGAAATGTATTTCTGTGTAAATGTTCTTATTTGCTAATTGCTACACTGGAGTTTTAACAACGAAAAAAAAAGAAAGGGTGGAATTAAAACGAAAACTTGAAATGGTGGCGAGCGAAATGAGAAAAACAATGATGATGGGAAGAGTCGCCCTTTCTGATTTTAGCTCCACACACAAAAACCCCCCGACTGGCGGTGGTTTTGCGATGCGGTTGACGGCGGCCGAAAAACCATTTAAAGTTAAAAAGTAATTCGGGGAAGGTTTCAACTGCCACAGAAGTGCGTCTGGAAAAACACAGAGCAGGCAGGAATCCGAGTCCGTCTCAACACATCACCTCGTCTCCAGGTGTGAACGCACAGCTCTGAGATAAGGCGATTAAAACACTGAGACGGCGTGTTAACCAAACGTCTCACAACAAATCGGCGGGAGAGACAACTCCCAACGAGGAGGCGGTCGTCACCGGGGCGGTCGAGGCAACGCCCGTTCAATTAAAAACAAAACCGACAAACTGAAAATAAAACTTTAGACGGCGGAAATCCTTGCCGACGCGGAGGAATAAGAAAAAAAAAAGTGCATTATCGTCGTTAAACTGGAAACGTAATTAAAGCTTTCCTACTCCCGCGCGTCTGCGAGCAGTGATTTCACCCACAGGTTGGCGGCGCCGGCGCTAATAAAGGCGCTACACTTGATTTAGTTCGGCAGGCAGGCGGAGGAGCTAGTAAAGTCGCACACACACACATGAGCGCGGATATTGTCTTACAGCCGGGGGAACGGATCAAATAACATGCGGCGACATACTGCAGAGTGTTATTTGATTTCCACCTATTCCCAGCAGCCGCGCGCGCGTGCTGGTACAAATGCGACCAACATCCACCTGCCACGGCATATATCAGGTTTCTAGTTATAGCTATGAGACATATCACGTTGCATATGTACGCGTGGAGAGGCGGAGACAAAAAGATGAGACATCCATTTCAACTAGCCCACACACGCCCCCGAAAAGAGATGAACTCTCCCACACGGCGTCAAACACACATGTAGCCTGTGTGTGTGTGTGTGTGTGTGTGTGTGTGTGTGTGTGTGTGTGTGTGTGTGTGTGTGTGTGTGTGTGTGTGTGTGTGTGTGTGTGTGTGTGTGTGTGTGTGCATATATATATCTGTATGGATGTGTGTCCATATGTATGGGTCTGTGTGTGTGTTAGTGTGTGTGGGTTTGCGTGCATGCATGTGTGTGTGTGTGTGTGTGTGTGTGTGTGTGTGTGTGTGTGTGTGTGTGTGTGTGTGTGTGTGTGTGTGTGTGTGTGTGTGTGTGTGTGTGTGTGTGTGTATCTGTATGGATGTGTGTGCATATGTGTGGGTCTGTGTGTGTGTTAGTGTGTGTGGGTGTGCGTGCATGTGTGTGCGTGTGTGTGTGTGTGTGCGTGTGTGTGTGTGTGTGTGCGTGTGCGTACGTGTGTGCGTACGTGTCCTATGCAACAGATCTAACAGATGGAAGCCACAGAGCGACAGTTAGAGATCCTCCTCATCTCTGTACAACCCTCTCACCCCCCTCCCCCAACCCCCCTCACCAACACACCCGTCCCCCACCCCCCCGTCCCCCGTCCCCTCCTCTCCCCACTAAGCCCAGCCTTCCATACTTAAATGTACAGATAAGTGACCACCTCCCACCCCTTCCCCAGGGTAAAGGGGTATAGGGTGGGGGGGAGGGGGGGGTACAATACCACTTATCAAGTGTGATTCCCCACACAGACCATCTCTCCGGCTCGCTTCCAAACCCTCCAATCCCCCCGTCCCCCCCACGCCCCCCAGCGCCACACACACGTCCACACAAAGAAAAAGGCCCGACGTAAACCTCCACCCGATCTCCGTCGGTATCGTTTCCTGGTTTGTTTTGGCCTCCGGTTTGCGCCACTCCTGAACGAGTCGGGGCTCCGCCGCCGCGCATGGAGATTAAGTGATGGGAGATTATTCCGGAAGGGCCCAGGCCGGAGGGGGAAACCGCCTGCCCCGCGCTCCCAGACTGTAGGACTTATTCGTCCAATCCGAGAGGCAGGAAAAACCAATCCCTCGCCGTGCGCCAGAGAGGTTATTGTAAACGTTTGGTTTTTTTTCCGCTGAGAAAACGGCATTAGCCGGGGTTTAGGGTTCTGAATGTGCCAAGATTACGCCAATCTCAGGGTTTTCATTCCAAGAGCGTCGAGTGGGTTTGACACAATGTCGTCGACGCTGGTAAGCAGAAGGACAGCAATATGAAATAAAGAGAAAGATTGTTTTGTTTTTTTTGTCATCGAATTCTTGTGCAACTACAAATCTGTAATAAATTACAACCATGGCTGCTTGTTGAAATGAGCCATTGCGCGCGTGTGTGTGTGTGTGTGTGTGTGTGTGTGTGTGTGTGTGTGTGTGTGTGTGTGTGTGTCTGTGTGAACGTCAACTGGCATTCTGATGCTACCAGATCATGTAATAATATGTAGCTTCTACAGATCATTGTTATTCAGAACACATCAACCTGTGCGGATGATGTTCCCCATCTGTGGTTTAACCGATTCAGGCTAGCCAACATCTTGTGATCAACCGATGTGAGATCAAAACCTAATTTGCGCATATGACACGATTATCCGCTGAAGAACAATCATACGAGCGAGTGAGGAAGAGACAACACAGCCTGTGAAATCAAACCATCTTCAACAGGGCATGACCAATGTGGAGGGGGTAGAGAGTGAACAAGAGAGAGAGAGAGAGAGAGAGAGAGAGAGAGAGAGAGAGAGAGAGAGAGAGAGAGAGAGAGAGAGAGAGAGAGAGAGAGAGAGAGAGAGAGAGAGAGAGAGAGAGAGAGAGAGAGAGAGAGAGAGAGAGAGAGAGAGAGAGAGAGAGAGAGAGAGAGAGAGAGAAAGAGCGAGAGAGAGCAATAGAGAGAGCGAGAGAGAAAAAGCATATTCCTTGGCAACAACAAGTCAGTGGAAGGTGACAGAAAGTAATTTTTGTGACAGGAACCGGCCCCCACAACTTCACTGCCATTGGCTCATCTTTGGATTTCATAAAATAATAAAAAAAATGAAATAATGAAGTCAATTCAATTTTGGGAATGACCTGGGACTGAAAAAAAGTGTCTTAAAAATAAACAGCATCTTGTTGATTTGTAATTTTCGGGCTTTTTGATTTCAACGAGGAGGAGATAACTGCGGTCAGACAAGTCGATTCACGCCCTCCTCCGATTGGTCGCTCGGTATCCGGCATGCCAGGCTGAATTTCATAAAAGGACATAGGGTCGGCTTATCACAAAGCTAAATGCCAATGTAATTATTAGTGTCTAGAGATAGTGGGAGAAGGGACGTGAATCCCGGCGGCTGAAGACCACCGTATTTAATGACTAAATGTCACTCTGACGAAGGGGCGAGAGAGCTGGCATGCCTAGTGTGCGAGAGCGAGAGATTAAGTGAGAGAAAGAGAAAGAGAGAGGGAGAGAAAAGGGAAGAGAGAAAGAGAAATCGAAATTGAAAGTGAAAGTGAAAGTGAAAGTGAAAGTGAAATTGAAAGTGAAAGTGAAAGGGAAAGTAAAAGAGAGAGAGCATAAGAGACACCACCACAGCGTTTCATAACATAAGAGGTCTGGGTGAATACACAGCACAGGAAAAAACAGTGTGTGTGACGGGTGTGCAGCTAGGCCTCCGAGGTCATACAAGCGTGAGAACACGTATGTGATTACCTTCTGCCTGTAAGCCCCCCCCCCCCCCTGTCATGTGACAGGGGGGGGGGGGGGCAGGGAGGCAGAATAACACGCCGGTGGGGTCGCCAGTGTGAACGGGGTCCTGGTTTCCTGTTTGTTTGCAGCCTTTTCCTTCTCCCCAAAGGTCACCCAGAGAGGAATTTAGGAGGAGGGGGGAGTTGTGAAATACAGGTCGAACGGTGATCTTTATGTGTGTGAATAGAGATCTGTCGGGCGCTTTGAAGACCCCGGGTGAGAGAGGTCCTGTTTAGACACACGGACAATACCAGAGCCAAGACTGAAATGTCACCACCAATCAAAAGACCTTCACATTATGCGTTCGGCACTCTTTTTTTCTTCTCTACAGCACCCTAGGAGTCAACGTCTGAAACGACACGCGGGACATTATTTGATCCGGAACCATAGCGATGCTTCCAAATTAAAATCACTTAAAATCAACGACGCGGCCAAACGTGTATGACATGTAAGCGGTTATCCTCGTGCATCCCTCTGCTGGTCGCACGGTATTGCCTCCACAGTCGATTAGCGTTAGCTGCCTCTGTACAGCAACCCGTAATTAGCACCAGAGAAGTAGGAGTTTGTAGAGGTGAACGTGACGCTCCGATGCACTCTGACCACTGGTGACTAGGGAAAGGAATCCAAGGTGAGGGATGGGTGACATGATGGATGGGTGGGTGGGTGGAGGGACGGACTGATGGACGGATTGACAGTACCATGGAGGCCGGATGATGACACGCAAGCTCATCGTAGGATTTCATATTTCATAAAATAATTAAAATCCAACATTGCGAATTCACTTTTGGAACGATCTGGGACAGAAAATCGTGGGTCTTGTGAATAAACAGCATCTCGTTGATTTGTCATTTTTGGGGGAAATTTGAATTCAAACGTGAAAAAGGGTAAAACTGGATCGGACGAGTCGATCCACGCCGTCGGATGGACGGATGGACAAACGACGGATCGATGAGAGAAGGATGAACGGACAGACAAGAGGAGAGATGGACGGACCAACCGGCTACAACATAGTCACTGTCCCTGTGGGTGGGGGTGACGGTGCACCTTTGCTAAAGTACACCACCAAGTGCTCCGCCAGCTGTCGGAAAGTGAAGCCTGGAGCTGGCAGCTGGCCAGCCCGGGTGACCTCCCACCTCCGCCCGCAGCTCCACCCCCCTTCTCCTCCTCCATCTCCACCTCTTTTCTCTGGTGCCTTGCCCCCCCCTTCCACGCCCCGCCCCCCCCCTCCACCCAGACGAGGAGCTTGTCCGCCACTGGTAATTCACTCTGGAAAACTCCTTATATTCTCTCTCTCTCTCTCTCTCTCTCTCTCTGTCTCTCTCCTCTCTCTCTCTCTCTTCTCTCTCTCTCTCTCTC
>OLKM01001150.1:165474-167128 GCA_900291075.1 Melanogrammus aeglefinus | reverse complement strand
ACCTCCAAAACCCTCCCCCCCCCCCATTTCCTCCAACACCTCCACCCTCCCCCAACCCCTCTCTGGGGGCTGTGATTGGGTGGTGCAGCACCCAACCGATGACACCACCATGAGGTGACAGAGATGTTAAAAAAAAAAATCGATTTTCAGGGAGGGAGGGGGGGAATCTTTCAGAAAATAACAATTCTGACACTCTTCTAGAGTTCAGTTGCACTTTTTGTCGCTAGATATGAATCGGAAATACACGAGGTTGCGAAGCCAATCAAACATTTATAAACGGCAGGCAAAGTGAGCATGGGCCCTAGCTCTCTGAGAGAGAGAGAGAGAGAGAGAGAGAGAGAGAGAGAGAGAGAGAGAGAGAGAGAGAGAGAGAGAGAGAGAGAGAGAGAGAGAGAGAGAGAGAGAGAGAGAGAGAGAGAGAGAGAGAGAGAGAGAGAGATTGTTACAAATGGTTTCTATAAGATCCATCAGCTCCTCGCGTTGCCGTTAAGATGTCTGAGTGTGGCCTCCTTCCTCCTGACGGAGAAGGAGGCGCAGGGGGAGGTAGACGAGGAGGTGCAGGCCGGGTTCGATGGCCAAGGTTCCAGGGATCATCAGGCCAGCTAATCCCGGTCACGGGAATGCCAGCCGAATAATATTAGGGATGTGAAATACTGTTAGGAGGGCCACATGGAATCAGATTAAAACCAAACTGCGCAGTGTGCTTTTGTGGGTCTATAACCCACCACTCAGCATGAATTTTGATCGGTACAAAGGGAACAAAAGGAGGAGGAACAGAGCAGAAGGAAGGTGGAGCGATGGGGAGAGAGAGACAGAGGGAGAGAGAGACACTGTATCTGTGACGAGCACTGCTCCTTTGGGCAGCCAGGCAGCAGAATTTGCAAAGCTCTTACCCTGAGGAAGAGGTATAGATTCAACAGCATCAGGTCGCATCCCGTCGCCCCCCCTGCTGATGTCTGTCTGCGGAGCGCACCAGCTAATTAGCACCTGCCCCACATATTGAATTATTTATCCCACCATTGCTGCCGTCACACCGTTTAATGTTCATAATTCATTTTCCCCCCACAATCGTATTTATAGATTTCATTTGGGAAGCGCGAATACTAATATTTATAGAAATACCTCCACCTATTTTGATTAATAGGCCATGGGTTCAAGTGGTTACTGTCCCGTCTGTGTCATTAATCAATACATGCAAGCTTGTTAAAAAACATAAGCACAGAAGTAGTATAATATGTCATCGCGGAACGAGTTGAGGCCAGTCCAGCCGCCACATTTATTATAAATGACCACATAGAGCCGGAGGAGGAACAGTTAAGACATTTATGCAATTATGCTAAGTGTCTCCCCGAGGCTGGCCTTTGCGACCAGGTTAAGCTCACTCTGAATTGGTGAAATAAAAGCTAAATGGAGTCATCTCGCGCACCCGCGTTTTAATACATCTCCTTTAATAATCCGAGTGCAGGTGCCCTCGCGCACAGGTGCACATATCCGTCTGACACGGAGAACGGGAGGCAGACGGACAGAGAGCCCTGCGTCCGCTGATGGGGAAGGCAATCTGCATTCATTACCCAAGGCATGGGCAGCATCTAGGAGGGCCCGGAATGATTTTACCGTTCCGGTTTCTCACTGTACAGGCGTCTCTCTGGAGGGT
>OLKM01001150.1:147974-160474 GCA_900291075.1 Melanogrammus aeglefinus | reverse complement strand
TGTGTCTGTGCATGCGTGCACTCTTGCAGTAGTGTGTTTGTACTGTATGTGTGTGAAAAAGTGTCAATCTTCTGTGTGTGTGAATGGACGTGTGACACCCTATGTTTGGGGACAAGGTGCAAGTGTCTATCTGCATGAAATGATGTCATCCAAATCTCCCGTTAGAGAGGCATTGAGGATCCCCCCCTCCCACCCACACACACTCACACACAACCCCCCACAGCCAGCCCCCACTGTGAAAGTGTGTGCTTTGTTCCAGATTAATCAGTCATATTATAGACTCAGGGAATCCTTCTTCAACCAGCCATCAGTTTCAAGCCGTTCCATTTGGTTTCAGAAAAATGTAAAATTAGCACACATTATATGTAATACAATAAAAATTATCACAAATCAATCATAGTCAATAATATTGTACTTTTAAAATTGACTGTCAAAACAAACAATGCTTGTACATATCCAATAATATAAATAATTTCTGAAATAGTGTCCTCTGGGCTTCTGGTGGAAAACGTACTGCTCATACATAGTCATAAAACCACGATGGAAGGAACGGTATTGAACGAAGGCTGATAGTTGTTGACTTTGGACCTTCCAGCCCTATCAGCATGAGACAGTCTATGTACCCTTCAGAGTCAAACAAAAACATTAGGGCCAAACCTCCTATTTACCAATGCTGCCATCCACAATCCCCCCGCTTTACAAAAGATGGACATTCTCGTTTTTATCCTCTCCTCGAGTAGCATAGGCTTTGTCCCCCGACTTGAAAATTCAAACCAGTGACGGCCACACAAAGGAACAGCAAATGGGGACTTGAGAGAAGAAAGAGACGTCTCAAGTGAAGCAACTGGCAAAACAATTAAGAAGAGAAAGGTGCATAAATGAAAACCCCCCCTCCAAAAAAAATCTGTCTTATTCTCCCCCTCTCTTTCTCTCTTTTACCCCTCTGCCTCGTCGATTGTGAATCCCTCTCTCGCGCTGCTCTTGGAAGGCCTGCCTTGTAATGGAGCTAATCTGCCGGCGTTTGTCCGAGCCACGGGAGTTTTGTCAATAACAATCAGCGTTTGGAAAGTGTAATTAAGGCCGAGGCTTTTCATTAGGCGGGAGGGAGGGGAGGAGGCCGTCTCCGGGGACAGGCCTGCCAATTAGAACCTCAGGCACGCGTCGCCCGGTAATTTCAGGGAAAGAAAAAAAGAAAAGAAAAAAAAAGCCGGACTCCTTTTTAGATTGGAGAGGGACCCGGCCGCTCTTTCAGAGGAGAGAAGGAGAGGCTTAATGGCATAATAATCAGACAGGGGTCCCAGGCAGCGCACGCAGGCCGGGGAGGGGGCTGGGGGGACATTTGGGAGGCGGACTGGGGGTTGGGGTGGGAGGTAAAAAGAAAAAAACTCTCCTGCGAAACGATAAAAGAAACACAGGCAAACATTGCTGGGCGGAGGCGGTAATGGAGGGATGTGCGAGTCCTTGAGAGAAACGAGAGGGTGCCGTTGATGAGAACTGATTAATTAAAGGAATAACGAGGCAGTCAAGGGTGGAGTGTGAGGCGGGCCTCTTCTAATGAGAAGAAAACAAAGGAGCTGTCCTTTCTCGCTCATTATTACATCGCTCTGAGACGGAGCACTTAGCGAGCTAGCGGCGTGCTGCCCGCTCTCTGGACGCTCGTGCCGATGCGCAGTGTCCTTTTAGAGCCATTTGACGCTTTCTTTGGATTTATATTTGATCCTGCATATTCTTGATCGCTGTTGTTCTTTTTTAACATTATAAAATATATATTTATTTTTAAAGCTGTTCAATATGTGTATTTATTTATTCAAGCCATCATGTTGGTCAATGGCCTCATGTTAATAATGACATTTATCTCCAAAATCTTAAAAACAATACAAACATTTGTCTGGAATATTTACGTTTTTCATACATAAAGGCTCAGCTTTCCGTTCCCATTGAGTCTCCTGGACTTCGTCTGCTGGTTCTGCCTCGTAAAGGGAGAGAGACCTCCCCTTTCAGCAGGGGAGCGAGTGCAGATCCATCTTCCTCACCCTTTCATCCCGCGAAAAGCCCTCCGAACTCCTCCTCGCAGATAGTTACATTAGTCAAGGCCCCGGCTCAAATTAATGTCAACCTAGATGACCATCCATCCCAGCAGCACACCTGCTCTCCCTGCTCCCTAATCATACCTCCATCCCGGCCCTCACGTGCCCCACCAATCAAAAACATAAATCTCTTATTGAACCCTCTTTTCTTTCCATTTTGAGCCAAGTGCAAAATTGCCTGAAAACCAACTGAACTCTGTAGCCCCGGTTTTTTATTTGAAGTAATGAACCTTGACAGTAAGCCTGTACAAGTCAGTTTAGATTCTGATGAGAAATACCTGCCATTTTACTGTAATTTACTTACAAGACCTGACTTTCCCCCCTCTGTGCCCTGGCACGGGTCCTGAAAAGCCATAAAATAAATTGAGACAGATACATATCAAAAGGGAAGAAAGGGCAAAGTCCTTTTTTTTTTTTGTTCTTCCCTGCGCTCTCCATAATGGTATTTGTAACCGTACGTTAGCGTAACCTCTCAACCGACAGATGAAGCGGGGAGAGCAGGACCTGCGGGGTCAGAGGTCACCCGTCACATACTCAACAGATTGATATCCATTGGTATAAATAATAGATCCAACTCACTTGCACCGCTCGCATGGGGTCATCATGTGTGTGTGTGTGTGTGTGTGTGTGTGTGTGTGTGTGTGTGTGTGTGTGTGTGTGTGTGTGTGTGTGTGTGTGTGTGTGTGTGTGTGTGCGCGTGTGCGTGTGTGTGTGTGTGTGTGTGATGAAACAGGAAGTTAATCCCGACTGCTCTCCATGTTGTGCTCTAAAACACCGGGGCAGACCAACAGTACCCAGTTGAGGGGGCTGTCCTCTGTCCTATCCTTGGGTTCAGGTGTAGGGGCGACCAGGAGCAGGGGGTGAGGCAGGGAGGCAAACACTGAGAGATAAACAGTGGGGTTTTCCTGTAGGACATTAAATGAAGGAGTCAACTCTTTAGGGTCTGTCTAATATGTTAATGTGCCAACAGTGGCTTGGTCTTTCTAAACAATCAGACTGTTCAAAATCTGGGGACACACAGTAACTGTAAAAGTAATCGTTTTCTTTATTATTATTATTATTAGACTGACTTTACTTTTTAAATAATGCAGTGTACTTTACTGGAGGAGACGTGGTTAACGCTGCATACGATAAGGAGAGTGCAGTGGATGCTGCCGTGCTGCAGACCTGGTTCAGGTTGCATTCTGGGTACTGATTGCAATCGGCATACAGCCAGGAAACGTGGAGGGGAATTATCATGGTCTGTTCTGCTCGGAAAACAGAGCGATGGCAAAGCTCATCAGCCCCGTTCGCTCACACCTTTATTTACTCCGGTCCCACAGAGATGAAGGGAATTAGCATAATGATTTCTAACCCAGATATAAAGGAGGAATTTCTAATTATTTAAAACATCTTGGGACTCCCCCTACTTGATCTGTCCAATAATGTTAACATAATTGCATAAGTTGTCAAAGGGGGTTGGCGGGGCTGGGACGCCGCTAGAATATTCCTCAGGCAGCAGTCTTTGTGTGATAGTGTGTGTGTGTGTGTGTGTGTGTGTGTCCGTCTCTCGGTAGGAACACATACTGTAGTCGGAGGGTCAGAGCGGTGGAGCAGCATGAAAGTGCTGGCATAGAATCCCAATATACTTGTGAATGGGAGGATAGTTTAGCAGTCAGCACACTCTGGTTTTGGCTCTGTGTCCGCTGTGATTGGCGATGTGCTGCTTCTTGGCTTCAGGCAGTTCGCTGCTCCATTGTGCGTAAGGGTTTTTTTGTGCTGGAAGAAGCTGTTGTTACAGAAGCCCTTTATGTCTCTGTAATTTTGGAATTGAATTAGACTGTTGAACGTTTGCCTGCCGCTTATGTGATTCCTAATTGGGCGATCAAATAAATACCACTGTACGAAGAAGAAAACGTTTTTGGAAACGCACCAAGGTCAAAAAAGCTTAAAAGCTTGATCCCTGTCTCATAAAGGGGTTGGATTCACATTCCTCGACCAGCCCAGCTATTATATTATGAAACCTGACTTTTGAAAAACCCCTGAATACAGTAGAGAACGTCAGGAATCAGACACAGAAAGGAGAAAAGCCTGTACATGTCCTCCCTCTCTCTACTACTAATGCTTGAGGAGAGCAGAACCGGCGCTTTTATTGTGAAGGGAGTGGAGGAACTCTGTGTTTTCTCTTCATTGTGCTGTCCTGGAATCAGACGTCTGTGCCTGAATAATGCATCAGGCCTCTTTGCCTGTACACTATGTAAATAGTCAACAATGGCCACCGCGGTAACAACAGGTTTGGGTCTGTCAGAGTATTATGTAAAGTGGCCAGGGGCTGTGTGTCCGGCCATCCAGACCGCTATTGAGGCGGGAGAGGGGGTGGGGGGTGGTGGTGGTGGTGGTGGGTGTGGAGAGGGGGTGTGGTGGTGGTGGGTGGTGGGGGGGGAGTCGGTGAGCACACGGGGGGGGTTGGGGGAGGTGGGAGGGGGTGCCACGGCCTCCGCCCCAGGGCTGAAGGCGACACATGAAGAATTAATGAGGCCAATTTAGTATGGGGTTAGGGTGGCGTCTACCGAGGGCTGGTTGGGGCGGTGAAGGGGGGGGGGGGGGGGGGGGGAGGGGTTAGCGCGCCTGCACCCACCTCCATCACACACACCTACACACACACATGGAAACACACAGAAACACACTCCGATTGCTTCATCACAAACAGTGGAAGTTGGCCTGTCGCTCCGGGACATCTCGCTCCGGCCCTCTGAAATGGATTCCGTAGGATATGATTAACATGGCGGGCGGTCGAGGATGATTTATGATGGACCACCGGACGCGGCGTGGCGTACAAACCGGTGCTTATTACATGCCAGCGGCCGCCTGAGGCCTCGCCGCGCGCCTTTTAGGGGAAAGAAGAAGAAACGTCTCGGTGTACCGCGGCTTCAGTACAATTTGTTGGTTTTTTTCTGAGCTCCTCCGTAGTTCCTGTGCGCTGCGTCTGAAGTGCTAAACACCCTCCTGTTTCTGTTCCTCGTGTGTTTCCTCCAGGCAACATCGAGTACAGCTGTCCGGCCACCAACGAGTGTGAGATCACCAAGCGAAGACGCAAGTCGTGTCAGGCCTGTCGCTTCATGAAGTGTCTCAAAGTGGGGATGCTCAAGGAAGGTAAGACCACCGCAGCCGCACACACGCAAACACAAGCACACACCCACCCACGCACACGTACACATGCACACGTGCGCACGTGCACACACGCACACCCGTGCACCGACCCACGTGCACACACGCTACAAAGACACCCGTGAACCCACGCACACCTGCGTGCAAACTCAGGGTGCAAAAGGTAAAAGCAACAGGGTGCACAGACGGCCTGGGCGGAGGCAACGTTCGAGGGCGACCGTGGTTGTCGCGTTCTCTCGCCGCCTGAATGATCTGGTAATAAGAGGCGATCAGTGGCACACGTCAGGGAGGAGAGGGGGGAGAGGGGGGAGGTGAAGGGGGAGAGAGAGGGAGAAGGGGTTTACGTGCAGGGGGCTGACCATCAACTCCTCCCCCACATCAACCACCTCCACACACACACACACACACACACACACACACACACACACACACACACACACACACACACACACACACACACACACACACACACACACACACACACACACACTGTCCCCCCCTCCCCCCAGGCCTCGCTGCCCCCTCCCCACACAAACACAGCAGTAAATAATGTGCAGTTGAGTTAGGGACAGAAATATGCTGAATAGGTCGATCCGGCCGTCTGAGTAATAGAAAAGTAACAGTATTCCGACTGGAAGGGCCAGGGCCCCGGGTCCCTGGGCACACGCCCGGCAGTCTCAGCTCTCTCCAGCCGTATTGATCCACTAAATGTTTTCCGAACATCTCAGCTCTCTTCCTGTGTGGATGGTTTTTTAAAGTCACGCCAGCAGGGAATTCAGTGACAATTAAACATGCTTCCGATGGATTTCTGCCTCTCCTCCCCTCCCCTCAACACCCCCACCCTCTGCATCCTCACCCCCCCCCCCCCCCCCCCCCGCTCTCCTCTCCCCTCCTCCCTCCTCCTGTCCTCCCGGGCCCCCAGGGGCCCCCGGCTGGACACTCTATCTGAGGGGGGGGGGGGGTCCCAATCGCATCAGGAGATATTCTCCTCGTCGCTCCCTCTCCCTCTGTCCCTCCGTCTCTATTTCCTCTCTCTCTCTTTGACTCTCTCTCAATCTCCCCACCGCTCCATCTCTCTGTCTCTCTCTCTTTGTCTCCCCCTCTGTCTCACTTGTTGGGGATTCACCCAAAAAAAGCGAGATAAATGAATAAAAAAAACATATGCTGCCTTGGGAGTGGCAGGGGAGGGGTGTGTGTGTGTGTGTTGTGTGTGTTTGTGTGTGTGTGTGTGTGTGTGTGTGTGTGTGCGTGTGTGTGCGTGTGTGTGCGCGTTGCGCGTGTGTGCGTCGTGTTGCTGCGTGGTGCGTGTGTGGCGTGTGCGTGTGCGTGTGGTGTGTGTGTGTGTGTGTGTGTGTGTGTGTGTGTGCGTGCGCTGATGGAGGAGGTGGTACTCTGCTGGGAGCAGCACAGACGCCCCGGTGCAGAAACATATTTTCATTACTTTGCTTACCTTGACCGATGGTCATGTGGGTGTTCTGCTTTACAGAGTGTCTCCATCGCTCACAGCAGGGTGTGTGCCCTGATATTGTTAGGCTTATCACACACGGCTACTGTAGAATGATCAGACGTCACGGTCTGGCCCATCTGAAGAAACTACTTGAATTGTTAATGATGATGACGACCAAAATGGTGACTAACCTGATGTTCAATTACACTATCACTTATTAATGGGCGTCGGGACATTATACAAAAAAACAAAAACAATACGTAGAACAAATCTGATTATATTTGTACTTCACCCGGTTTTCCTCATGTGTGGAGTAAAATCTATACATTGGTATATTTATGTCTCCTAGTGGGAGCCACAGACAGGCCATATGGATCTCCACACAGTAACAGAATCCTCCGGTACTGCGGGCAGCCAGATAAAGACAGTGCCAGAAAGACAGAGTAATCGCATTACTATCTGATGAAAAATGTATGCCAATATATCATGCCGGGGGAATAAGAGACTCCCGACCAAAAAAAGATCCAGTCAGGGCTGTAGATGGATGACCAGCGTCATGGTCAGCGCGGAAAAATAAATAAAAAGGAACGCCGCACTGGAATATGCAGAGTTAGGGCTCACACTCCTAATGTATATGCGGCACATCCCCAGCATGCTAATGAGCCTTGTGTTTAGCATAGTAGCTGTCACCACCACGGCCACTCCGCAGCCAATGATGCCTCACCGATGGACGTCCCCTTTCGAGCGGGGATACCATCAGCGCCCTTGCAAATTGATGATTCCAACACCCAATGCGCGCCGTGTAAAACGCTGTCCGCTCGCTGGAGGAAATGCGATGCAAATCTCCTCTGGTGCTGGCGCATTGGTTTCTGCACAGGCTTCCTACGGAGGCCCGTTGCCTTTCAAGTGCCATGGGTTGGGATGGAAAGAGAGAGCCACGTGGGTTTGTACCCACGGTAAGCTCCGTGAAGCTGGAGGGCTCAACTCCGCCTGCTCGGAGCGCAGTCCGCGTCTGCGTCCGAGCGGGCGGGGGAGCGGGGGGCTGGCCACCACCAGCGCGCATGTGACTAAGGCTGCCACTTTCTTTCGTTACTCCAGAAAGGTCACATTCTATCTCAACGGAAAAATCACCTAATTATAACTTAACCGCTTCAATAAGGTGCAACCCGCCCACCCCCTCCTCCTCCCGAATTCTACACACTCTTTGGACCCCTGGTCTGAATGCTTTGCTGCTCCTCAGAGAACTCATTGTGGAAGGGAATATCAGGACAAACATGGAGCATGAGCTTTAGATTTGCTTGGTATTGTAGGCAATAGCAGAGTCGCCACAGCCACTGATCCAGCATGCAGAAGCCACCACTAAACACTGCCATGAGTTTTGAGTGTGCGTGGAGGTAAGCCTGTGTAAGTGTTAGGAAGTGTGTGTGTGTGTGTGAGAATGATCTCCCAAAGATCAGCGGTGGTCCGCTTACACGGAGATCTGGCCCAGACCAGCGGGGTTGAGTCGCTGGGCTTTCTGGTGACTGTATAAAGGAAGGAAGTGATCAATAGAAGAATCAAATGTCAGGGGCCAACAGGTTTTCCCTCTGATCAATGGAAACGGATCAGGGCTTAGCGCAAGAGAGAGAGCGCGCCAGATACATTGGAGAGATTACATTGACGTCGTCGGAGCGACCGGGTGGCTCTCTGCACTGGGGTGTCTTGTCTCTCTCCGGCTCGGATACACATGGACACGTGCACGCATGCACGGACATGAACAAGACTTGGACGAGCTAATGGCTATAGAATAATTGACAAAGCCCGCCCTTCCGTATAATCGCTGCTAGTTAGCGTATCTGCTAACCATCAGCGATTATACACAGCCCCCTCCCGTATAACCAGTAATAGTTAGAGGATACCAAACAGTGTTCCGCTGCACTGAAACGCTCCACGCGTTCTGACCTCCGTAGGGCTTCTAGTTCCTCAGATGTACACCACACAGCGTGTCATGTGCTGCTAGCCATGGAGCAGCAGCAGCAGTAAGTGATGTAGCTGACCTGTAAATGAAGCACGTAAACCAGGGGTCCGGCTAAGCAGGGATCAGTGGTGTGTGTGTGTGTGTGTGTGTGTGTGTGTGTGTGTGTGTGTGTGTGTGTGTGTGTGTGTGTGTGTGTGTGTGTGTGTGTGTGTGTGTGTGTGTGTGTGTGTGGTCGTGGCGTCAGCAGGCGTGTGACCGCTTTTCCGCCGCGGCCTTACTCATCGCCACTCGTGATTGAAAACGCTGCGATGCGCTCACGAGCACGCCAAGCTGGCAACACAGCGGGGCCCCTCGGAAATAGTGCTGACGGCAGTTTAGCGGTCCGGCGGCCTTGAAAGGCCGGGTTCACCGTGCCTTCGCCATGTGGCCTTCTGATTTTCCCAGCTAAAATAGGGTCCGCCTAAGCCCCCCTTGGCATGGCCAGCCATCCCAGACACGCTGACACTTTCCCCCGGGGAGAAAGAGCCGGAACAGGTGAGCGGCTCAACACGCGGGCCCCTTTGCTGCGGTCCACCCCCGACCACACAAAGTGAGTGAAGACAGGCCCTTTTGTAGAAGTGCGCTATGAGGGGGATTATTATTGTTTTTGGAGAGAAAGAGGAGCCCTGGGTCAGCTGGCCTCAGCCCCCGCCCCGCGGCCTGTGTTAATCCGTGCACAAATACCAGGCGCCTTGGCAGGGCCCCCTCACACAACCCCGCCCCCCACCCTGCACCCTGCTTTGAAGAGGAGACACCCGAGCTCGCCCCACACCGCCCGCGCTGAACCACATAACGCCGCCGGCCGTAAAAATGACGAGTTGTCTTTGGGTAAGGTGGCCCCCGGGACCTCCTCACACGCCGCTAACACACACCTACTGTGTGCTGAGCAGGGGGCCCGGAGAGAGCCGGGGGGGGGGGGGGGGGGGGGCGAGAGGGGCCGACGACACGTGGACCCTCGTAAAAGCCTCGCGTCGCCAGCGTGTGGCGGAGAACGGCGCAGGATGAGGGAGTGAACGAACGAGTGGATGAAACGGGAGCGGTGAGGCTCGTCTTCATCCTCCTCCCTCCTCCTCCTCGTCCTCGTGCTCCCAGCGTCTGACCCCATTTGGCCCACGTGCGAGAAACCAGACAGGTTTGTGCAGAGGCTCGGATTTCCTGTCAGCATCTGTTAATTATGGCCGGGACTGTTCTAATTAAAAGAGGCACCCATGTACCTTGGAACCGTCGCGCCGGGCTCCGCGCTGGATGGGAGGCCGCCGCCACAGGACTCCAGCCCAGAGGGGGACGGGGGTGTGTGTGTGTGTGTGTGTGTGTGTGTGTGTGTGTGTGTGTGTGTGTGTGTGTGTGTGTGTGTGTGTGTGTGTGTGTGTGTGTGTGTGTGTGTGTGTGTGAGAGCCGGACAGCCAGGGTCCACCTGGCCGAGAACTAAGCGCCCCCCCTTCACACCCCCACCCCCCACCCCAACTCCTCAAGAGCCGCGCGGTGGGAACATTAGGGGAGAACATAAGGGGGTGACATCGCAATTAATGCCGCGTGGATTTTTCCATGCCTACAGTAGCCGTCGTCATCACAGCTGAACTGGAAAGTTTTGTAAGAACTTAAACCCAGGATCATGAGGAAGATGACCGAGGAAGACAATCCGGAACACCCCCCCCCCCCCCCCCCGCTTTGCGAGAGGCAGACATGTGCAGAGGGGAGAGAAACACGGAAAACCTTCTCGATGTGACATGATACGTTAAGATCACATTTTTGGGGGTGGGGGGAGGAGAGGGGGAGGGAAGCAGTTGCCATCAAGATGATTCCCAAGTGCATGCTGGGAAGGATGAGCCACTGTTGGGAATTGCGTGTAATTAGGTTAGTGGGTTGTCAGTGTCAGGAAATTGAAAGACAATCCTAATCAGATTTGTGTTTCTAGGGAATCAAATAATTCATACAAGCAGGAGACGAGGAAGAAAATCTCTTTATTCAACGCCGTTTACCACCGTCTTTCACGGAGCGCGGGGGGGGGGGGGTGTTCGGCCGGTCGGGATAAGCCCTAAAACATTAGGAAGGGGGGATGGGAGTGGGGGGGGGGGGCGGTTGATGCATAAATCCGTCGCTCCAAACTCCCTTCGGGGAGACGGAGGCTGCGGGTTCGTCGTGTCGCCACACGGTGGTCCACGCCGCCGGTGGACCCTGCGACCTCTAATCTGCGGCGCATGGGCCGGGTCCAACCTCATCCTCTTCCAGCGCGCTCCCACTGTCGGGGGGGGGCAAATTGTATTAGGGCTCATTTGCAGGGGCTGCACAATGCCCGGGTTTCACACCGTCCTCCCTGTTATAAAGTGATGAAATCATCAAGGAAGTGCTCTGGGCCCGCGCCACTAACACCGCACCTCTGTTTGTTCACTCAGAGGACGCCGTATTGGCTGACAAATTAACCCCCTCCCCCCCTCCGTCGCTGTCTCATTGAGGGCTTCTCCTCCTCCTCCTCCACCACCACTACACCCTTTAGCCTGAATTTGCTTAGGAGGGGAGGGCGGGGGCGGGGTTGGGGGTGGGAGTGGTGCAGGGGGGTACTTTATGCACGGGAAGCAAATTGAAGGGATGGCTCCTGTCGCCAGGATGAAGATATTGGGGGGGGGGGGGTGTTCTGGCTGCCCGGCCACAAGGACATGAGCCTCCATGTCCCGGGAGGGAAGGGAGGATACGCAAGGGTATGCACATGTTTGCATACAATTACATTAAATAACCAAATATCTCCTCCCCGGGTCGGTATCAAATAAATGGCAGCGGGCACAGATGAAATATTTTAACTATGTCGAAAGAATTAATAGAATAGAAAAAGACATCCACAAATGGAAACATTCTTATCAAATAATGAGATAATAAATAACTTATGTTATGATGAGACCGGCTTGACATTTACAGTATCAGGGAGAGGCCGTGGACCCCCTAGGTGTGGCTGGGGGTGATAAGACCTCGCTGGGGCCTCTTGTGAAAGGGAGAGGGGGAATAGGGGGTCCTTTATGGGGGCTGTACCTGCAGCTCTATCTGCCGTGGAAACACGCATCACACACGGTGTTCACACTGTCCTTAAACCTGGGCTCGGACACACATAAAACAGGCCATACACACACTGATCTGATACACACACTCACACACAAACACACAAACACACACCAACACCACACACACACACACACACACACACACACACAACACACAAACACACACACACACACACACACACACACACACACACAGCACACACACACGACACACACACACACACACACACCACACACACACACACACACACACACACACACACACACACACACACACACACACACAGACACAAACAGACCTGAAACACACACATTGACACACATCACACACACATGGTCTGACAAGACACTCACACATACACACACAGATATAACACAAACACAGATCTGACACACACACACACACATACACAAAAACAGAACTGACACACAAACAATAATGCACCCACACAACGATCTGACAAAATGCACACACACACACACACACACACACACACACACACACACACACACACACACACACACACACACACACACACACACACACACACACACACACACACACACACACACACACACACACACACATACATACATACATACATACATACATACATACATCACATAGATCTGACACATGCACACACACACTCACACATTCACACACATCTAGACGCATAGGCAAACAAAACAACATCCTTGCAATGAGGAAGCTATCTGGCAGCTAATTAGCATGCAGTCTGCCTCAGCCCAAAAGCTAAATAATTAGAGGG
>OLKM01001150.1:140474-142974 GCA_900291075.1 Melanogrammus aeglefinus | reverse complement strand
TCTCTCTCTCTCTCACTGTCTCTCTCACTGTCTCTCTCTGTCTCTCACTGTCTCTCTCACTGTCTCTGTCTGTGTCTGTCTTTTTCCCTGTCTCTCTTTCTTTCTGTCCCTTTCTCTCTGTCTCTATCTCGCTGTCTCTGTGGTGGAGCTGATATTAGGACGGTGGCTGTCCCCTAGCTATGGTCGGGCTCTCTCTCTCTCTGTCTCTTGTCTCTGTCTCCTGTCTCTGTCTCTGTCTCTGTCTCTGTCTCTCTCTCTCTCTCTCTCTCTCTCTCTCTCTCTCTCTCTCTCTCTCTCTCTCTCTCTCTCTCTCTCTCTCTCTCTCTCTCTCTCTCTCTCTCTCTCTCTCTCTCTCTCTCTCTCTCTCTCTCTCTCTCCATCTCTCCCTGTATCTCCCTCTGTCTCTCTGTCCCTGTGGTGACACTGGTACGAGGACGGTGGCTGTCCCCTGGCTATGGACGGGCTGCATAATTGAGTTGTACATGGCTGAACCTGATCAGAGACGCTCCAGTGGCTCAGCAGGGCTCCACACGCTGCCCTCCACGCACCCACAGCACCCCAGGGCAGTGCGCCACACTGGGGCAGTCCACCACACTGGCCTCATACCGGGGCTCGGCTTCCTGCTCCACCACCCACTACACCACCACCACCTCCACCTCCACCACCACCACCACTGGGAGAAGGGAGACTAAAAGCAGTGGGCAGAAAGAATCCCAGTTTGCATTTAGATTAAACATTTCTTTTTTATGCACAGCCTTCGGCAGAATTATTCTGAAGACTAACCGTTCATTTGGAAGTAAACTGAGCCATTTTGCAAAGTGCTGTCTTTATCCTATGCTGTTCTAAACCAGCCGTTTTGTCTCTGTTTAATTGAGTCACCCACTCAATTTACAATCAATAACTCTGTATATTTCATCATTTATTTCTTCCCTTGTGTTATTCTGTTTAAACTACATTTGCAAAAACGATCAGATATAGAAGAAACAATTAATATCAATAATATTATATCATAATACATTTATTTCAATTCAATCCAATTCAATAGTCCCCATTAGGCTGTTGCTCCAGTTCCGTCCCCCCTCGACCTAATAAAGTGTCTGTCTGGTGTGAGTCCCGGGTTCCCCCCCTTCATGCCCCCCTCACCCTCATTCTAATTCCATCCTAAATTAATTGATCGTTTACTGGGGAGGATATTTCGGTACCCAGCGAGGTTCTGGCTGTGTCTCTCCATATAGCTCCATGAACCTGGGGCTAACGCGGTGACTCCAGGCCCGGGGACAGGCAGGGGTGGCGGGCTGGAGGGTGGAGGGTGGAGGGGGGTGGTGTCATTAAAGGCAGTGCTACATGTTAGCTGACAGATGGCTTGTTGTTCCGGAGGTGCTAACAACCTTTGACACACATAGCGGTGCCGGCGTCCGGCCCGCCGGGTCCTGGGAGAGGTTCAGAGAGCAGGGGACCAAGTATGCAAGACCCTCTCCATATATACCGGGACCTGCTAATACCCCCCCATGCACGCTGACGCGCACGCATACACACACGCACACACACACGCACACATACACACTCACACACACATACACACACACATACACACACACACACACACACACACACATACACACACACACAAATATACATACACACATACATAAATGTACATACATATATACATACATTTATACATATACACACACATACACATACTCACACAAACACATACATATACACATACATATATACACATACACACACATACAAATACTCACACAAACACATACACATACTAAACACACACACCGACACACACAGACATTGCTGTCATCCCTCTGAATGTCCAGCACTGTTATGGGGGGGGGGGGGGTAACATGGTATGGGTCTTTAACCCATGTGACCCCTCCCGCCCCACACACACATACACCACCCTTTCAAGTGTGAGTGTGGGAATGGCATGTTTGTGAATTCGGCAGGCATGCCACTTGTCCTATGACCATGCGTGTTTGTCCAGTGTTTGTCACCTGCTACTGCATATCTCTCTTTCTCTCATTCTCTCTCTCTCTCTCTCTCTCTCTCTCTCTCTCTCTCTCTCTCTCTCTCTCTCTCTCTCTCTCTCTCTCTCTCTCTCTCTCTCTCTCTCTCTCTCTCTCTCTCTCTCTCTCTCTCTCTCTCTCTCTCTCTCTCTCTCTCTCTCTCTCTCTCTCTCTCTCTCTCTCTCTCTCCCTCTCGTTTGTTTTCAACCACCTAAACGGGACAGGATTCTCAGCTGGGAACGTTCTGAGAGAATGAGTATAAATGGCGGCCAGTTGCTGAGCCGTCGTAAAGATGACTGTACTGGCAGGGAATCTAATCGTAGAAACTGTCTACTGTTGAAAAATAATGCGCTGATGTATTCAGATGTTTTCATTCAATTTCCATCCAATTACTTTCACTTTAACAAACCTCTGAAGAGACACAGCGTTTCCTTGTCATAACCGACGTGTGGTGTTGTTTATGCATTTGTTTC